>PYHW01010620.1:6543732-6709530 GCA_013186435.1 Turdus rufiventris | reverse complement strand
AATGTTGCAACTTTGTACTTCATATAAGGCGCACCAGACTATAAGGCACACTTCCGGGTTTGGGGAAAAATTTTAGTCAAAAGGGTGCACCTTATAGTCGTGAAATTACTGTATTCTTTGAAAGGCTTTTCAAGAATGGACAAAGAACAAAGCTGAAATTTTTCTGCTTTCTAGAGATTTTTAACAAAAGAAAGAGGAAGCACGATGGGTTTCTATGTTTCCTCTAATTTTTATTTTTATCGCCTAATATTGAATAATGTCTGATTATTTTGTCATGTGGAGACTGAGTAGCCTAATAACTGTTTAGTTAAAAATAAAGTTAAAAAATAAGTAAAATCAGCTCTTTTAAGAATTATCAAGATTTGGGCTTACTTACTGAAAGACTGCTGATCAACACACCTTCAGGATTTTTCTCAGTGACTCATATTCCTTTCACACTGGCAATATAATCTAACACCATCCCAGAGCTGTCAAGAAAAGGGAGTCAGCAGCACTGCTTCACATCCATCCTTCTCACTGCACCACAAGCAGAATTTGCAGCATGTCCTATGTGTTGTTCTTGACACCCTGTGCTCATCTGCAGGTGAACCTGGGGGCCCCACAAGTCTGGGACCTGTGAGATCTGTGGAGGGCACGGGGAAGGAAGTGGGACCTCATTTTGCACAATGCAGCTGTAACTGGTGTGTCTGCAAAAGAGCACGAGTGCTTTAATGCAGCAATCTCAGTTCAAATAAAAGTCAGACCTTTCTTGGCAATTGATTGAATAAAAAAAAAGGGGGAGAGCAGAGTATAAAGGGAGCAATTATACTTTGTTAGACATTTGAGTGGATTTAGGTGGTTTGTTTCCAACATACCTCTACTTGTCTATTGATCAACATCCCCTGGGATCAAGATACCTTCCTGAAAATCTGCTCTATTTCCTTCTCCATCTGAAAAATAAAGACACAGCTGTATTGCAGTGAATGTCTCTATATAAGAAACTTTTCTCTGCATTCCACTGTCTCACCCTGTATATCCTAGAAATCAAAAACTCAGTGAAGTGTGTTAGAAATGGAATAGTTCCCCACTGCTGTAAGGCACCTCAGATATAGACTTAGTCATTCCTGATCTTCTCTTTCTTTCCTGTTTCCTGTGTTTCAAACAGACCTTTAAGATCAACAGACTCACATATTTTTATTAATTCCTTTTCTGTCGTATTTTATGTTTTTATCACAGGTACATTTTTACTGCCATTGAAATAATACTTGTGGCCAGCCTACCTCTCCTAACTCTCATCCCCTTCATGTTTCTGTTATCCTCACAAAGTGTCTTGGGCTCCATTTAATCTTTTCTCCATTTTCTGAGCTCTGTTTTGGTCTTCTACCTGTTCCCTTGTACCATTCCCAGTCTGTCAAGTCACTCAGAGAAAGTTTTTCCCTCAGGGTCTCCTAAGTCCTTGTCCTCTGTCTTCTATTATGTGTAAAGGTTACCTGATTGTCTACCTGCATTTTTTCCCAATAAAGACCATAAAATACACAAAACCTCTTGACTGAGGAAGATCATTCCTTTTTTATGATATCCAGCAGCCATGTTTGCAACCTGGACATGAATCCATTGGCTTTTATTGCAGATTTTACAACTACAGTATTTGATTCTCCTTCCAATTACATCTATTTTAATATAAATCCATTTGATTCAGTCAAGTTATTCTTAAATTAGCAATATAATTGAGAATTTAATTGAACTAGGAGGTCAAAATTTGGATTTAACTCCCTCCAATCCTTTGTAATAAAAGATGGGATATTCCCAGGGAGAAGTTAAATGGAATAAATGTTAGATCTTGAGAACAGTTTTTTTCTAAATACCTTCTTTCCAAAATTTGATTGCAAGGCTATTATCTGTATACATTTCTTTCACCTCTTAGTTTTGTTCTTTCTGTTGACATAAATCCTGGATATATTTTGAGACTTTTTAAATGCTGGGGATAGCATATATTAGTTTTGTTGAAGATATTTTCTGTGGATGAGAAGAGAAAGTGAACTGTGATCCATATAGTTGATCTAAACCTAATTAATTTATTTCGACTGCAAAAGGAAATTTGTCTGTCATATTCACATGCATCTTGTTCCCTTCTCATAATTCTGCCCACATTAGTTTCACATAAAAACTGAAAGATAAAAATTAAAATCTCAAATGGCTTAAAACAGAAAAGTGGTTTCCATAATGTGTGCAATAGGAGCAACTTTGTATTGTAAGTCCTTGCATTTGTATTTTTCATGACAAAAACTTGATGCTGATTAACACAGATTTTTTTAACATGTTGTTTTCTGCCTGTAATATGTCATGAAATCAATATTTTCAGAATTTTTTTTTTTTAATTCCATCATCTGGGCCAATCGTGATGTAAGTGCAAACAACAAAAATTGTGTAAAACTTGTTAGAATCAATGGAGACTTAAATTCTGATGAATTATAGGAAAATACTGTCATTTCCACAATCTGTAATATATAATTAGATATAAAATTAATTACTCAGCGAAGCATTTACTTATAATATGCATTACCTAATAGGCTCTTCTTTGAAAGACTTGATAGAGAAGAGGATGGTTCACAAAAACACTTGATAAATAGTAAATAAATGTGCAACTATTAAATGGAAAATATAGTAATAGGTACGTTACTGAGAGAGAGTTTGAGGGGAGAAAAATAGAAAAATATAGTAGAGGATGAAAAAGGAATAGGAAAAAGGAATAGAGAAGAGACAAAATGAATGGAAATGTTCTTGGAGGCAGGGAAGAAGAGGGGAGGTTTAATAATAGAGTCTGCTCCATTTCCAGCATATTTGGTTGTTGTTGTTTTGAGAAATAAGATCTTGTTCAAATAAAACTTCTGCTCAAATAACATAAAAGTATTTGAAGCAAATTAAAATGTGTTATTAAATATGTATTCTTATGTGTGGCAAAAACATATTCTTATCCTACATTAATGTTTATTTCACTAATATAAAGACAACTGGCATAAATAATACTGATAAAACAGTTCAGGAATAGGAAATCTGTGGTGACCTGTGTCTTCAGGTAAAAATGGTAAAAATGGTAAAAATGGTAAAAAAAGGTAAAAATGTCTTTGGATATGGACTAAAAAGTAAAACTGGTGTCCTAGGTAAATTTGCAATTAAGCATTTTGAGTGAAAATATAACATATGAGTCATTAAATAACTCATAAAGAAATAAAACTTCTGAAAAACAGAAATAAGCCTTTTCTGTTAAGAGTCACCTTAAAACTGAGTATTCCTAGATTAATATTTTTTTTACATTATCAAACATCCTGGTTTCATGCAAATCTTACAGCTCACTCTAAGTTGTATTACAATTCTCAAGTGCACTTATTTTGTAGGGAGAGTCATCTATACAGCAGTGACCCATAGGGCAAAAATGTTGAATGTTTGTTGCATCTACTAAGTATTGCCTTCAAGTTATCTGTTACCTGTACTCTAATGAGCTTTAAAATATTTTTAATTTCTAAACTAATATAATTTTCATCTGTTTTTCAGGTTAAAACATCTCAACCTTTATATATTTTCAGCTTTCCAATGTTCTAACATTTTCTGGGGTTTTGTGTTTTGGTGGTGCTTTTCTTTAACCAAAGCAACAGATGTTCATTTCTTAGATGTTTAAAAATTAACTGTAAGAATTTCACATAATTTTGAAATAAGGACCAAATTAAAAGACCTCACCTGCAGGATTGCAAAAACCTAATTGTAAGATTTCTTATCTTGATTCAGTGAAATTCAAGTGCATGTAATGGCAAATAGCCAGCAGCTGTATTTGTCTATGCTCTTTGAAACTAGCACAAAAAAATCTCAGTCCACACTTACTCAAAACCCTGCTACAAGATTCATCAGTGAGTATCACCTTAACTGTAACACCCCCTAAGAGCTGAGCAAAAAAAATAAAAAAAAGAAAAAAAAAAAAGAAAAAAAATATTTTGTCTAATTTTCCTTTTTTTGTTGCTGTTTTGTAGGCTTACTCTTAAGTAAGCCTTGCATGTTGCTGACAACATGCTAGGATTTCCAGAGTCTGGAAATTCTTGGAGATACATTCCTACCCAATTCAATAATTTATATTGTATATAATGATGCTCTAATTCAAATAGGCACGCTAACAGACAGAAGAGCCACAATAGATATATTGTCTCATTAGTGCTACCAGGCCAATTACTAATTCACAAATATTGAAACTAGCACTGATAGAGATAAATTAATTTCTCATAATTTAATAATGCTAATCACAGGAACAGTGAAGACCTACAACTATTGACAGTAGAGCAGTGTGAATTTTAGCACAGAAATTTAAAATCACTAAGATTTTTTTCTCTGCATTGCGCAATATTATGTTGTTAAATATTCCATGGTTAATCTTTTTGCACTTCTACTATTTTATCTGCTCACAAATCTTTGGGTCAAACTCTTCCAGCAGACGATCCTATTCAGTTAAAATCATGGGTGGTTTTATAGTTGAATGCCAAAGAGGTTTCAAGGGGGTTTTTTACCCATTTTGTATTCCCAAATGGCAAAATAATAATGTGAATTGGTGTCATTTACTTGTTCATCAGCTTCACCGAATTCAATTTCTTTTTTAAACAGAGAGGTTGCTTCCTATGGGAAAACTGTGCCATGAGAGTTTCTTACAATAATATTTAGTAAATTCTGATACATTTAAAACATGGGACAAAAATTGGTTTTCCAGTCATCCATATATGGCTAATGAAAATGAACAAATTTTGAGAAGGCAAAAATCAGTGTCTTAATAACCTGCACTTCCCTAGCTGATAAAATGCCTTATTTTGAACATAGTGGAAATGACCCTCGAAGTCCAAACTTCTACTAAGAAGTTTCATTAAAGTACATAAATTACAACAACTGTCAGAGATAGCATTAAGTATTCAATAAAGTAGACTTAACACAATTAATAGCAATTAAAATTATACTTTTATGATGTCAGCCACCAGCACTGTAAAGACATAATTGCCTGTAAGGACTTCTCTAACCATATTTATCCTCTAAAACTGTCCAATTTATATGAAAAATGCCAAAAACATATCCCAAATGGGTACCATTATCTTCTTGGATTTTTAAAAGTGATCTGTCTTTATCCAGCTTGTGCACATTAAGCTAATTTACTTTAATTAGTTTTTTTCTCATTGTCTTAATAGGCATGTTGATAAGGTCTTATTGGGGAGGGGGAAGGGGAATATTGGTTGGTTCTTTTCTTCTTCTTTTCCTGACTATTGGTGAAATATCTTTAAGAAACTACAACCTGGAGTACTGCACTTAGATTTTCCCTGTTCATATTTTCTCTCTTTGTTTCTCAGATACAAACAAACTGAATGATAAGATGTTTAGTATTTTTTAGAAGTGTAGTAGAAACTTGTACGTTGCCTGATTAGCTGATAATTTAAAAAGACAGAATGCCATCTTAAGATGCGTTGTGAAAAGGAAATTTGCTCTGGACATAACAGATTAATTAAAGTAATTTTATGATTATAAGCCACACCATTTTGACTAAAATTTTGGTCCCAACCCGGAAGTGTGGCTTATACTCCGGAACGGCCAATATGTGACCGAAGCTCAGAAATCTGCCAACCCAGAAGTGCGAGCCCACAGCAACCTTGAGCTAAGCCAGAGCCTGCCCGGCTCCAAGCCGAGCCAGTAAACTCCACGATCCCACAATTCTGTTACTAATTGGCAACTTTGTGAAAGTTGCACGTGGATCCTCACTGCGAACGAAAGTGTGGCTTATAATCCGGTGTGGTTTATATACAGACAAAGAATGGAACATTGCCGACACCCGGAAGTACGGCTTATAATCAGATGTGGCTTATAATTGGGAAATTACTGTACTTCCCAGAACAGTTACTTGTGTCTCTCATATCAGTAGGATGCCCATGAAATAATGCTAGAGTCTTCAAGCAATACTAAGAACAAAATACCAGTGTGTAATCCACAGGTAGTTGTCTGACTTTAGGATCTAGGTTCAGCCTTCTAATTTAAATAAAAGTTAACTACTTCCGCCTCTTGATAAAATTGGGAGAATCTGGTAATTGATTGCAGAAGGGAAGTTCCTCATCTAGGTATTTGGAATCACTCCGGGAGATATATAAATCACTCTATGGGTTGTTCCATTGAATTTCTGGTGTGTTATTGCTGAGCTGCCAGCAGTTTGCATGTGTGAAGTTTAACAGGAACTCTTCCTCACTCTACTGTTTTCAAATATTCTTTATTGATCTGATAAAGTTTGCAAATATGTGTCCAGGGTTTTGACAGCATTCCTGTGGGGCTATTCTTCTATTCTGTAAATTTTCTTACACGGAATGTGATAAGCCAAACCATTAATGTGGTTTTAGCAGATTGGACTGTAATATGCTCTTTGCTTTTCCAAATACATTTAAGATTCAATATGAATATTTTGCAATAAACAAAAGACAAATTGATGTGTAATTTATGTTATTGGATGGATAGTTCAATTTTAAACCAGCATCATTACACAGTCTAAGGATCAATAAACTATGAAGACTTCTCAGAATAGGATTGCATACAAATTTATGACAGTGAAAATAGCCCTGCCTTACTTTAAAGTTGTATCAATATGGAGAGTTTTAACGGTGTCTGAGCTTCTTCAGAAATTAAAACTTTGCTTTTGATAGCAATTCCTCAGAAAAGCACAGAATTTAGTCATGGAAAAATAATAAATAGTAAGGAATTAATCCCTGATTCAGAGGATTCAGTTGAAAATAATGGATTCAGTTGAAAAAAATAAACTTCAACTTCACTTTGCATACCATTAAAATAACTTGATCTCACTTCTTATTCTTAAGCATTTACTTGAAGAATGCCATAGAATGTTGTCTATTTTTAAAGTACAGTAATTTCACTACTATAAGGCGCACCCTTTTGACTAAATTTTTTGTCCAAACCCGGTAGTGCGCCTTACAGTCCGGTGAGCCTCATATAATGTACAAAGTTGCGAAATTTGCCAAACCAGAAGTGCGAGCTGTGAGCCGAGCCACGAGGGGTGGCGGGAGCAGGCGGCCGCAGCCAGCAGGGGCTGTGCGAGGTGGGCGGGACCGGGCGACCGGGCAGCCCCCGGCCAGCAGGAGCCACGCGGGGTTGCAAAATTTGCCGACTCCCAGAGGTGCGCCTTATAATCAAGTGCGCCTTATGGTCGTGAAATTACTGTAATCTATCAGTTATGCATCACCATATCAAGCCTATATATAAGGTCTAAAATTGTTTTACAGTCCTGGAATGGCATTACAGTAATTTCACGACTATAAGGAGCACCCTTTTGACTAAAATTTCCCCCCAAACTCGGAAGCGCCTTATAGTCCGGTGCGCCTTATATGATCTACAAAGTTTGAAAATTTGCCTACCCGGAAGTGCGAGCTGGGAGCCAAGCCACAAGGGAGGGTGGGACCGGGCAGCCCCCAGCAAGCAGGAGCTGCGCGGGGTGGGCGGGACCAGGCAGCCCCCAGCCAGCAGGAGCCACACAGGGAGGGAGGGAGTGGGCAGCCCCACACCGCGCCACCCCCGAGCCGAGGTGGCCCCGCCCCATGCTGCCCTCGAGCCTAGGGAGGCCCGAGCCCAGGGCGGCCCTGCCCTGCGCTTCCCTGAGCCACGGGTGGCCCCGAGCCACCCTGAACCGCAGCAACCCTGAGGTGTGAGCCGTGGCCACCCCAAACTGTGGCAGCCGCGAGCCACGGCTGCCCTGAGCCCCGCCTTGCCAGCTGGGGGTGGGCAGGAGTGCCCCGGCTCCGCGCACGGGGAGGACACTTGGGGCTGCGTTTAAAGGCTACACTGATCTTTGAAAAATATTTGCAAATTGAGCACATGCTAGTAAACCCGTGATGTCATGATTCTGTTACTAATCCGTTACTTTGTTGCGCGCCGCGTGGCTCCTCGCTGCAAAAAAATGTGTGCCTTATAGTCCGGTGCAACTTATGGTTGTGAAATTACTGTATATTTAAAGTGATTGTCAACAATTCTCAGTAGCTGAAGTATTTATATGATGCAAATCTAAAAGAGTATAGTAATTTTTAAAATTTTTTTTTTATTCCTATTGCAGTAGTGTACTGGTAACTTTGTATTACATCACATTATTCATAATTCATCCAGAGTATTTTCTTTCATTGAGTCTATACTTTCTGCTACAGGAAACAAGTTGATTGGGTTTCAGACTACTGAATTACAAACCTATCCCACATATGATTTTTCAGAAGGTATTTTTTGCTTTGTTATCCTGAGTTGACCTTTACTAGGAAAATTTGTCTCTTTTATGGAGGATATTGAGAATAGTCAATAAGTCATTGACCAACAAAACAGAACATAAATGTTGAATCAGAGACAAATTTCATACACTTATATTAATAACAAAAATCAACAGAACTTCAGCTGGTAATTTTCATGGCTTAAGTACTTTCTTTCAAATGAAATTGAAGCTGAAACATTGTTAAACTGAAGGTGAAGAAAACTTTTAAGTTAAATTAAAGTAAGTCAGGATAAAACCATCTTACACATTGTGCCTAAGTTTCTGTCTATGTCTGTGTAAATATTTTTTCATTACACTATAAAAATCTGATATTAAGCTCAATAATACATACACTTTTGAAACTCTGCTTATAAGATATTTTTCAATACAGATATCTTTTGGTAACAGTGGAGAAGAAGAAAAAAAATTTTAAAAATAACCCAAAAATCCTAAGTGTAAGACTGACAGTTCAACTTGAAAAATTCAGTTCAAGTCTGAGGCAGTGCCAAGATATTGTAAACAAATGTACAATTCTTTCTTTTCGAAGATAAGAGAAAGGTTTGAATTTTTCTATTCTTATTATAAATTACAATAAGTCAATGAATCAAAGTAGATTTTTTAGACAAATATTTGAAGATTTAATAAAGCTTTTAGCTTTTTACTTTTAAGGCAACTTTTAAATGAGACCTGTCTCATAGGAATGAATATTCAGTGTTATTTATAACAAAATTTCTTGAAAGTTTAATTCATTACAGCCCTAAGAACTAGAAAGCTTTAGCTTGTTCTTGGAATTTTTGCAAATATTCAAGGCTTAATCACTTTCTGGTCCAAAAGCTAAACTCTAGACACAACACTATGGAGGAACAAGCTGAGTTTCAATCAGTGAATTTAGGTGTTCCATCCTGACTTTTGCTATGCTGAATTTGGTATCTGATTTTGCTGAAATATCTTTCCAAAGCCACTATCAGTACAAGTTGCACAGTGAGAGTACAAGAACAGAGCAAGTGTGTACAGCCAATTCCATGAAATAAATTAGGTTTTCTGAGAGTAACACCTGAGCCCTCCCTAGTTCTCACAAGAAGTTTTGGGGGAACTTTCACAATTTGTAAGTAACATGAAAATGACATAGCAATTTTATGTTGTCTGCCTCTCAGTGACGTGATTTGTAATTCATTTAGACTTCTGCATCTAATATTTATTGAATAAAATCACTTGTCATAATGGAATTGACAATTTAAAGTGATGACATTGAAAAATAAATTAGTGTTAGAAAATAAGTCTTGGGATTTCCTTATGAAAGCAAAACCATTCCAAGGCAAATGGCATAAGGAGCCATAAGTTTCCAGATGGTAAATTATTTTCTATATGACTTTCAGATTTATCTCTAAAAGATCAGCATTTTTTATACATTCATAAGATCTGCCTTTTCTTTAGCTTTTCAGTGTTGAAAAATACTTTTTTCAGGGATGGTAGTCTGTAACAGCCTAAGAAATATTTCCCAGATTTGTATGCTGAGCATAAAAGTCATATATATGAGCAAAGAGTTGCTGGGTTATTTATGACTTCGGAGATGGTTATTTTGCAATTTAAAATTAGAAAATCTGAATACATCAAACTATGGAAGTTTCAGGATAAAACAAGGAACTAAAAGTTTAAGTCAAAAGATTGAGAATACATTAGCCTTTACTGTTTTATTAGCTTTTACTGTGTTACATCAAGGTGTATGGTTGTCTTGAAATCAGCTGTTATAATTGAGTCTTTTCTGCTGTTTCCAGATGTTAAGCTTCTAGTTCCTAACAGAAATATTGTTTATAAATAATTCTGAGTTACTTATTGGTAAACTTCATCCCATTTCTATTACACCAGTCTTCAAGGTCATCTACTCTTTTCTGTATGATCTAACAGTCATCTTCTGTGTTGGAGCACCTCTGCTTACATTGTGTCATCCATAAGTGTCATCAGCATGCTCCTACTATTTTTCCTAGCAAGACCACTAATGAAAATATTAAATCACATAACTGAAAAATCAGGCTCTGAGAAACTCATCCATGTCTGGCTTTTGCCACTTTGTCAGCTATCATGCCTTCAGACAATTCTTTTCCTATCTATCCTCTATTACAGTGAGCTCAGTTAATGTGGCATCCTATCAGTTTACTAATGGTGATGAATGAGGGCTACTGTATTTCCTATTTCCAGAGAGAAAAGAGGCATTTTATTATACAGAGGGGCAGGTTAGTCTAGCTTTTGATGCATGAGATACGAACACATTGGGTAGGAAAAGTAAGAGACTTCTAAAGAAAGAGTATAAGAAGCATATCTGGGCAATTCTTCCATATGTATGTCCTCCCACCACCGGGCAGGCAGTGGCTTGCAGCCCTGTTATGTCAGAGGTCAGACTCAGGTTGTGCTCAATTTGTATTGATGAGTCCACTGGACCTTTTGAAGTATTATTCATGCTCTTGCAGTGTGTCATCTTGTGATGGTGACTTGCACAATTTAATTTTGTTTTTTCTTTAGGAAACCATTGTGTTTCTTTTTGGGAACCTTTTTAGTAGTATTAGAACTGAAAGATCCCTATTCCAATATTATAGTAATGAAGATTCCCATTATATACTTATATAAGCTTTTATCAAATCCTTCTTCAATTATCTCTTTTTCAAGCAGATGAACTCTGATCCATTCCATCATCTTCTTGCATGGAATGACTTCAAAATCCCTCTATATTCTTTCTACATATAGTGATCAGAAATTCAGTGTTGAACATGAAGATAATGTGTGCAGATCTATTGCATTGAAAAAAAGATTCCTGCTCTGTTTTTCGGTTGAGTTGGGGTTTTTTGTCCCTGATAATTTCGGATGTTCTAATGCTGCTTTTTTGACTGGGGTTGCAAGCTGGTGCTTTCAGAGAGCTAGCCACAATTAGTCTCATATTCTTTTTTTGACGCAGGATTTAGAATCCGCTGTTTTGAGTGTATAAAAAGGGGTTTTTATTCCCACACAGACTGTGTTATATATATTGACACAATTGCACTCCTTCTTCTTCTGTGTACCATTCACATCCATTTCATACAAATATCTTTTCCTGATGAAAGAGCTTATCAGAAGGGATTGCTGAGTTACGTGTTCCAAGAGAAATGCCCAATAACCTTTTCAATAAAGGAGGTTACAGTACCGTAACAATGGACCTTTTAAAGTACCCTTAATTAGTAATGTTGAGGTAAGAAATGGTAAATTGCAGTGACACTGAATTGCCACCCTGATACTGCCATGCTATGCAATTGAAATAAGTAATCTTTAATTTCTTGTTCCTTATGAAAGGAAAAGAGAATATCTTTTAAAATCATCATGATAAGGAAGAATGGGTTCAAGGCCCATGGTGCCCTGAGGAACCTGATCTAGTGAATGACATCCCTACCCATTGTAGGGAGCTGGAACTAGATTATTTAAGATCCCTTCCAACCCAAACCATTCTATGATTATATGGAGTGAACTTGGGACCTGGATAGTTGGATAATTTTTTTCCATATTACTATGTAGCTAAATGAAAACTTGCCTACAAAATAAACACCATGGAGTACTAAAACTGAATTGTCTTAATTTTGATCCTTTAATTTCTATTCACTCTACTTTCTAGTGTCACCTGTTTCCTAAATGCCGATTTTCAGACTACAAGTGATGTGAAGCACTATTGGTTTTCTGGGGGTGTTGTGTGGTTTTAAATTTGGTGGAATTGTGACATTTTCAAGACTTCTTGGTTAGTCTTACATATTATTATATAGTTATGTCTAAGCAGTTCATTCAGATTAGCAGAAAAACCTTCATTAATATCAATGAAAAATCAAACTAATAATGAAAGATTTGTTACCTTTCAACATGAAGAAATGAAATGAAATACCATAGAAGTTATGCCATGGCACAACAGTTCTGTTGTCCCAAATCCAAATGCACATGAAAGAATCATTCAGAAATCATTCTATTTCTTCAAGTACACTTCTTACCCTTGATTTTGGTAAGACTAAAATAGAAAGATCATAAAATCTACTAAATTATCTACCTTTAGTTTCAGAAATCTCTATCTCATCTGTAGAAAGAGAAATATGAGGTATATGAGATCTTTTGACAGCACTTGACTGTATCCACCACCATTAGTTCAGTGATGATGAAAAAGTTCAGTTTGATTTGGTAGAGATTGCCTCACTGACGATAATTGCTTTGTTACCAATGTATTTTCGGTATACCTCAGTGCACAGACACCTGTATTAGGTTTCTAATGCTGGATGTACACATAACAAGAAATCTCATCTAAAAATCCCTTGAAATATCATTGTTTTCCCACATTCCAGCTGAACATATTCATTCTTGCTGCATTAATTAAATCTGTATTGAAAAAGATTAATCAGACTTTGCTATGTTTTACAGGAAACGTGAATTTTTTAACCATTTCAGACCAATAAGAGGACATAAATTAGATATAGTCTGTGAGAAGTTTTTCAGAATAGATGTATTTTGAACTGAAACAAACACTATATTCTTGCCTTCTTTTCTATTGTTATTTTACTCATGATAATGTGTTTTGCCCTAGAGATGTACACAAGGTATATACACCATTAGGAGAATAGAATATACACCATTAGGAGAATAGAAATTCTTCCAGTAAAAATCATAATTCATAAGCAGAAGCATTAGTACTTTTGTGTAAACCATGAAAGTTGGTGTTCGGTGTTTCTGTCACTGCAAACTGCAGGGGGAAGGTGGAGACTCCAGCCTGCCTAATGTGGCAGTGAATGTTGATTTTCTCCACGTAATGTTATTTTCTGATGAATCACACAATGCATAACTTGCTGTCAGTTTGCTCTAATTATTGTAGATCATGTTCATGATCTGCCACTTGCAACCTAATATATTATGATAGTTGAAGTAATATGTTCTGGTTATAATTGGTTGCCCACTATTGATATGGGTAATAGATCTCTCCTGTGAAATACAAACAGTAACTACATGCACAGCATGCAGGTGAGTTAAGTACCTATGCTACCTAGGAGTCAGCAGGTATTCTTCATGACTTAGTCTCCAGACATATTTTTCCTGGAAGCTCAGCATATCTCTAATTGCAATTATATTTTGTGTCCATCTTGTCTCAGATCTTAGAAAAGGGGTTTCTGTGTATAAATATTTAAGTATGAAAGTAAAAGGCAATACCAAGCATTTTTCTGCAGACTGTAGAAATATAACTGGCATAGATCTCTTCATAGAATTCCAATTTATATTAGTAGAGTTGTTCTCAAGGATAAAGAAAAGAAAGATAAAGAAGAAAATCAAATCTTTAACCTGGAAACTGTGAGCTACATTTTGACATGGCAGGTCTTCATATTACATATTTAGTTCAGTGTAATCAATAGCATTAATAAATCAGTGCATTGGCTAAATTCTGAAAGGATTGTATCCCTCACACAATTAATTGATTTTTTGTGTTCTCCATGTGAACACAGAAACACCATAGTTAAGTGCACAGTTGGTACAATATTGACTTCTTTCCTGATATGTAGTCACTAAATGTCCAAGGTTGACAAGAGCAATTATACTCCACTGTTTTCTATCAGTAATCATGTTTGCCTAGAGCATTGTTTTCCCCCTAAGAAGTTCTTGGATTTAAAGACCTACCCTCTTTTATGTATTTTATTCAAAACTTCCAAAATAATCTGGAGACAAAATTTACATCCTTGCAAAGTACTATTAGAAAGTTTGATTTGAAAAATGTTTGTGGTTCAGTGTAAGCTTTTTAAATATCTCACTTGGTTTCTTTCAGTAAATCCAGTTATAGGTGTTCAAGAGCAGACCATCAAAACCTGATTGATTATTGAAAAAGTAATTATTGTATTAATTGGTGGTAAAATAGAGCCATACTCCATCTAATTCACAATTATTTGTGATTTTAGATATTTTAGAATACTAAAATTCTCCGACAACTGGCTTTCAAATATATTCTCTCAAAACTGCCAAAATTTATTCTGCTAAGAATTCAGTGGTAATGTATGGTCATATATGCTCATCATATCATTTTATGCACATTGGCTGTTCTCAGCTTCATTTGAATATTCATCATGATCTATAGAAAAGATAATCAAGAGAGGGGCAGAAAAGACAGTTTTGTATTTAATAATTATCATGCTACTACTTCAAGTACAGTAAAGATGCAATCTTTATATTCCTCAACATTGCCTTCTCATATGCAGTCCTCTTGACTTTTCAAGAATATATATTGACTTTTGCATGTAAAGCCTTGCCAGATAATGGCATCAGCAGCAGAAAATATTTGTATTTCATGTAAACATAAAAAAGTTCTTCTGTTTAAGGAATAAATCCACATTGGAAAGATGAGGGACATTTTTTGTTAATGCTTATTCAGAGCTTTGTTGAAAAGCTAATAAAATTGTATAAATTATTGTAGTCTTATTCACAATAATTTAAGCAATTAAATATCCTTTATGCCCTTAAACTCTGTACCTTTACCCTCTTTTTTTCATGCTTTAGTCTTTCTTTTCTATTCATAAAAATCAGTAGATATTTCATAGGAAAAATATGGTCTGTTTTCCTGTTTGGTTTGGCTAATGGACTTTGTGTGGGATAATGTGAAAAATTTGCACGGTGTGGGTGAACATATAATCGAAGAAAGAGGTCTTTTGTTCAGAAGAACCAGTATTGTAGCATGAACTTCATACTTATATGTAGTTTCAGCTGTGCCAGGTTTGAAGACAGATGCACAGTGCTCTAATTATTACACATATTTTTAACATATGTTTTGCATTATATCACAGAGAGACCTGTTCTTCAATGGTGCTTCTTCTTGTGTTACTTTTCCTGTGATACCAATTATTTTAAGCATGTATGACAGGTAGCTGGCATCTTCATAGCATCTCAGCAGGTTTTACCAGTAGCACTGTGAACACAAAAATAATATGTTAAGAGTCTGTTCTGTGGAAAAGGATATCATAGACAGAGAAAAAACACTAAACAACCTTTAGGAAAAAACCCCAGCAGCATGAATGAAGTACATAGTTTCTAAGTAATTACATGTTAAGGTTAAAATGCTGAAGATTCCAAGGCTGTCGTTCAAAACTGTCCAGATTTAGTGGCATGAGCTCTAGTGAATGCACATCACTGTTAATAACCAAATTAATTAACAGCATGTTGAAGTTCCATAGAGATCATATAGCTATACTTCTGTTGCAATTAAATAAAAAATGTGTGTTTGTATAGAAGGTGGTAAATCTTAATTACTAATGTTCTGTTCTGTCATTGGGTTTTAATGTGACAAGGTTATTTAAAAAATGTGGCAACAGAGTGTGTTTGGTTTTTTTCACACAAACAACAACATAAGAATTTTGTACAGAACAATCCTGTATGTTGTTATATATAATTGAAGGCGTATAAAACTAGATATGTACAAAAATATAGACATAAATAGCTAGTTATACATAACTATAGTATTTTATCCATATTTTCATATTTTTGTGTGTTCTATAAATTGTATGTGTGATTATAGTCTTATACATCCATGGATGGATGGATGGATGGATGGATGGAAGATAGATAGATAGATAGATAGATAGATAGATAGATAGATAGATATCACAGAGTGCCAGAATGGGTAAGGTTGGAAGAGGCTGCAGTGAGCCATCTGGTCCCTGTTTAAGCAGGGTCATCCTAAAGCACCTTGCACAGAATTTCTATCTATAACTTTTTTTTTTTTTTTTAATTTATTTTTGGTGTATTTTATTGAAGTTTTTACATGAATTTTGTCTGAGTGGATTTTCTTGGACTTCAGGTTATCACTCTGCCTTTTGGTTTTGGGTAGTCCTTTACATCGGAGCTACTATTACCACTCTGGTCCCTGGTTCCGGGTACTGCTGGTGTTGTGGCAACAGATCATTGTTTACCATAACAGGGCCATCCATTCATACTGAATGAGGCTGATTCTGAGAACCCGGTGCTATTTATTCTTCACAGAACTGCAATATTTGGCTGTTTATAATTAGTTTGTTACTAAGAACTTTGGATCAATTTGCCAATGATTCAACTCAATAAACTAGTAAATAAAAATGTTCTACATTATCTTTGGCTCAGGAGTTTTCCCAGCTGCATCTAGGAACATGGCTTAAATAAAACTTAGAAAAGAGGGCTATTTACAGAAGTAATCAGGATGCTTCCTCAGTTTGGTGATCAGTGTCTAGGCCTATCTATTCTTTTCCTTACACCTTGTTTTATGTGGAGGTCACCATTTTGTGAGAAGATACTGACCTGCTTAGTTTCTGTGCCATAGATTCTTTGTTAGATAACAACATCAGCTCTGCGTTATGCTAACTTGCCAGTTTACAAACACTTGAGTCATTGTTACTTTGGATTTATGAATCCTTATCAATAAAGACAGAGAAAGAATGTTTGTATGGGAAAACTCACTACCTGTTTTTATCTCAACATGTAACTGAGCAAGAGATTGAAGTTGCAGTTCAGTGTGCTGAAACTGAAAACTATTTTTCTGATGTGCAAGGTATTCCTCCCCAGTTTAAAACAATATATGCTTCTCTTAGATGTTAACATAGCAATATAATCACTCAAGTTCCAAGCTGGTAGATCTTTAAAGTTGATAGTCAAACAGATAGGATGTGCTGGATCATTTCAGTGTTTTATCTGACAGGCAGCAGTAGAGTTTTATAAGCTTTTTTGAGTCATTTTTTTACATTAAATAGAATTGGTGTTTTCAATCTCTTCTGTTTTCCATTTTCTCCCTGGGATGAAATGTTCCGTCTGAGAATGTGTAATAAATATTCCACTGATGAGTGGTAAGCAAGAATCACTGTCTAGTTGTCCACTAGAAAACAATGCCATTGCCTAACTCCAAGTATTCTATATGTATTGATGCCTTCTGGAAAGGCATCTGAGGGGAGGCTACACTATTGCTGCCCTGTTACCTGAACCAAATATAGAATCATCATATATTAATTTCCATTTTCTTCTTCCAGAACCTAGTTAGGAACAATTGGATTCAATTTTAATTTTCTCGTTGAAGATCGGCCCTTTACAGATTTTGATAAAAATAATTTCCTTTACTTACACACCAGTGCCCTCCACAAAGCTGGGAGACTTTTCCCAGGTCTGTTGTGAGAGCTTGTGCATGAGCTGAGCTACTATTGATTAACAGTGCATTTCCTTTTAAAACCAGCACACTGGTTAGTTGGACTGAGTCAGGTGAAGCAGATGAATTCCACATCTGAGCACCTTAGAGCTGATCAGGGATGAGCCTGTGTTGCTATTTGCTGCATTTTGGCTGCCATTTTCAGTTTTCCTTCCCGTGTTCCTGAGGACAGCACTCTTTGATCACGCTCCAGTAAATGAAGATCAGAGCATCAAAGGGAGTTAAATATGTTGGCAGTGAGTGTCACCAAGCTTGACTTTCAAGTGTGCAATGCTAAGAATATATTCAGAAATGCTCATTAAGTGAATCGGGACAGTTAAGCACCGAGAAATAAAATCATGAAGGTAAGAATTTTGAGCACAAGATCATCTAAATCTAGAAAAAGGAAATATTCAAGAGAGAAGAGATAGAAAGTTTTCTGCATTCTCTTAAATTAAAATACTTTATTGACAGTTGTAATGCCACACCTTAGAACTTATTCCTGCAAGTGATAACATAAATAGAAAACACAAGGATGAATATTTCAAGTTTGCCTTCAAGCTCTTTTTTGTCTGCGGTTCAAAGGCAGGCTTTGTTAAGGTCTATGGTGCAGATACTCTGATGACACAGATAAGAATATTTAGACACTCAGTTGGGAAGTTAGGTACAAGTCTGTTTTGTAGTTGTTTTTATACCAACAAAGTTTCTCACATGGTGTGGCTCAATGATGTGGTAACCGTTCACCATGCATTAGAATATTTCAAGTATTGAATCTTCAGATTTTCAGTACCTTCCCCTTACATAGCTACAATTATATTTTTAGTATTTATCTTTCACATTTATATTGTCTGTACAGTCAATCTGTGTATTCCTTTGGATGTATATCTGCACATATATTTAAAAAGTACATATTTACAATCCAGGGTTTAAACTTAGGGAGATGTGTTGTGCCTCAGTAACGTGTGGGAGAGTTTTCATTGGCTTTTATTATCCAGTTTTGTATTTATAGATACCATAGGAAATGTTTTTTGTGGTTCTGATAGAACTTGGATGCACACATCCAATATCCACCTACTTTTCAGGCTGTAGACCAAATCAGTCTTCTGGATGTTAAAAATAGGATACTTATCCTCTTAATCTCTGCCTGTCAGAAGTTTGGAGACAATATTAGAGAATTGCTTTCCTGCTTGTTCTGGATTAACCCACGTAGTCTGCCAAGCTCCATGCAGCCACTCATTGTCCCCAGGTGAGACAGGAAGGAGAATCAGAGGGGTAAAAGTGAGATGTCTTATGAGATAGAGACAATTTAATAGGTGAAGCAGGAACTGTGAGCACAAGCAAAGCCGAGTAAGGGATTCATTCATTACTTCTCATCAGTAAATAGATGTTTAGCCATTTGCAAGAAATCCGGGCTTCATCATGCCTAGCAGCTATCTGGGAAGAGAGTACCATAACTCTGATCATCCTTTCCTCCTTCTCCTACCCCAGTTTTTTTGGCTGAGCACAATTTCATATGGTGTGGAATATCCCTCTGGTCAGCTGTCATCTTCCAAATCCTTGTGCACTGCCAGCTGACTCGCTGCTAGATACTATGAGGAAAATTATTTCCAGAAAGCTCTTCTAGCCAAAACAAGTACACTACCCTTATGTGGATCATATTGATAGTCCTCCTTCTAATTCCTGGGTCAGTCAGTTGAACACACACCTTTAAAAAAAATCCCAGAAAATGCTCAGTTTTTACACTTGAGCTATTTGCTTGAAATAAAAAAAAATAATTATAGGTGAAATACACCTTCATATCCTATTTTTTAAATGCTGGCAGCACAATAAAATGAAAACATTTTGTCATGGGGAAAAAGTATTTGCACAAATATAGGAAGTATGCATTTTTTTTTCACATTCCAACCTTCATCATAAGTTATTCTTATCACTGGCAAAATCACAGCTTCCTTAAAGGTTCAGAGAAAAATTGTGTAGTCTGGATTTGGATGAAGAGGAGTTCTAAAAACAAGAACTTTTGACCATTCATTGCAAGATATACTGTACCGTTTTCTGCTTCCCCTTTTGGCAGATATTACAACATGAACTTCAGTAGATTGTGAGAAAGATAAGAATGAAACAAGATTTTCAGATACTTTTGTTTGTGGCGAGAGCTTTATTCCATGTATCCATTTAATTTGTTAAAGCTCCATTTTCATATGTGAAATAATCCCAACTTCCTGATTATTAAAATTGAAAATCATTTCATAGTTTACTCCAGAACACTGTAAGCTTGCAATGCTTATGAAAAATACTGTCTGAAAATAGCTCTTTGTATATATTCTAAGTGCCATTATGTTTGTGGCAAATCATTATCTTTTCCATATGCTTTATGTTTATTGCTGTTAAATATGTTGGCTTTGCAAAGCTATAGCAGTGGGATTTATAGTACATTTGCTGTTTCATGCATCAACAAAATTGCAATTGAAAATTCATGTCAGCTGTGCTGAAGTTAGGTAGACCTTTCTCTTAAATTCTCAGAACATTTTTTTCCACAGTGGCAGGAAGGAAAGAACATTTTCATGTGTAACCTGAAGGAATCATATGTGAAAGTAAATGAGGTACAATGAGCATGGATCTCCAAAATGCCACTTCTACATTTAGTATTCAACATGCAATCAACACTTCCATATGGTTCAGAGAACTAAAATTGCATTTTAAAAGTGTAGTAACGTGTCAGTCCAGCAGTAGCTATAATAAATATTTTATTATAGATAATCTGCATCTCATTTAGACTTTAGGAAAGATACACAGTATATGACCACATCATATATAACAATGCAAAGCGGAAAATTGTAATGAAGAGAAAATATTATCATCTATCGTATCCTGTCTTGATTTGAGACAGGTACTGAGATATTCCATAATGATCATTAAACAATTACAAAATAAAGATGTTTGACAAAAATCTTCATATGTGTTCTCATTGCAGATTCCTGGCTCATTAGAGATCCACTCACATGGAAAGCTGAAGGTAAGATGAAACATCCTACAGCCTCAAGCTCTGGTGGGAGCTATGTAATGGCACACCCTTTTCTAACTGACAGAAGTATATAAAGTCTTCTACTGACTTGTGCATTACCAATAGTTCATACTGCTCTATCTAATTTATTGTTGCTGCTATAGCAGTGTACACCAAAACTAAAAGCAGGGAGAAAGTCACAGTGCACAAACTTTAACAGATATAAATTCCAAGAAGGAATATCCGGGATGATAAATTCTCCACCCTGTTACCAGACTAATCAAGGATAGAACATATTTGAATAAATTATAAATTTCTCCAAATTACTTATTAAATCTCTTATAAGCATTCTCAAGTTTCCACAAGGAACTACTGTTGCTTATGTGGGCCATACTGTGATGCTTTTTTATAACGCTCCTCTTTTGATTAATAATTTGAAAATGCAGTTGGTAGCCATGATCTCAACTCAGCTGAAAATAGATGTGGTTCCAAAACTCTGAAATGGTGTTCACTCAAAAATATTTGAATTTGGCAGCAATCTCGCTATGAGGAAACCTTAATCTGTGTGATCAGTACATACCTAGCAACTGCGCTGTATTGAGCAAGTATGTGGAGTTTGGGTTTTCTTCCTTTGGTTTTTAGCTCAGTGATTTTTCTCAATGGTAACCAAAGTCAAGTAATTTCTTGCTTGTGAACCTCACAAAAAGGGTTCATTTACAACCATATTCTGCATCTTGTGACACCAAATGGAGTGTGTGTTCTTCTATATGACTACAAAAGATTTTAGAACAGCGATCAGAAACGTGTTCTGCTCATTAATGTTTTTACAGTAGCTGCCTTAAAAGAGCTACAGTTTCCTAGAGCAAGTCATTCAGAATTCAACTACTCTCTTCAAGTTTAATAGGTTGAGCTCTTTGAGTTTCCCTACCTCCTCCTGATTGATGGTTTGTTTCTTCTTTTAATACAAAATTCAGTAAAATTTCCCACAGTGAAAAGGGTCTTTTAATTATAAAACATCAGCGTGTGGGAATGATTCAATTTACACATCAGAAAAGTTCAGTTACTTGACCATAATTTATTTTTTGTGCTGATCATTTACAGACCACAGATTCTTCTTCCTCTGGCCCCCTCCCCTTCTCACTTTCTCTTGTTCTATGTAAAAGAATGAAAATCTCAATACCCTGTAAAAGGCTTTAGATATTGTATCACTTAGTCATCAGATCTAGAAGCTTAATTATCAGACTTTTTCTACCAGCTTTTATCTCTTTCTCATTTCCTAGTTATGTTGTCATATTTAATTTAAGATTGTCCTGTAATTGCTGAGTAATACATTTTTTCTTGTATCTGACAAAAGGACTGCATAAATAAGGAGGGGTATTGTATCTCATTCAGGAAACTGTGAGATAAGAGATATTAGCAAGACATTTGCAGTTCTAATGTTGCATATTATAAAACTGACCGGCTCTTTCTTTTTTTTTCCTTTTTTCTTTTTTTTTTAAGTACTAACTAATTAATATTGAAATATAGGTCTGGAAGGGATGGAAAATGTTCATGTTTCCATGTACTTCCTCTATGCAGTATTAGTCATCCTTATTGTCAGAATATAGTTTAGAACTTGCATTTGTAGGTAAAATAGCTTTTACTAACAAAGATTTGTAGGTTCTAAATGTGATTTTCCTAGCAAAATCATAAAAGTTAAATCTTACTTTGTGGTTATTATGGCCATAAGAGAAAAAAGCAGTAAAAATGTCCAGGATATCATTTATACAAATAGTTTTAAACATACTTACTGATATTTTCTTTAATTTGTTTTGGTTTTAATCAAATGTGGTTTGTGACAAAGCATTATTAGATTAGATTATGCTCATTTCAGAATGAAAAAGTGTATGTAGAGAACTGCAGGTATGTTCCATTGGTTCTAGATATCTTATTCTGGTTCAGCTGAATACTTAAGTATATTTATTGGTTGACTATTTGTTAACACAGATGTGTGATCACAATATATACACTACTGAAATACATTGCTTTAATTGTTCGCTTTTTTTAGCATTTTGTTTAGTCTGTTTTCCATTTTGGAAGGGATATATGAAGGGTACTCTAGTAAAAATGTGAAAGTTGGGAGCAGCACTCATATCTTCTAATTCTTTTCAATTATTTGAAGGTGCTTCTCCTTTACTTTGGAATAAGTACTTAAATGAAAATAGCCAACACAAATTCTTGTCTTGTAATATTCCTGTGAGAGAGAAGCTAAAAGACTGTTTTTGTAATATCTGTACCTGCTGCTGTTTGGAATAACTTTTATGTAGAAACACAAGTGTATCCCTGGATAACACCTGAAAGCCAAAAGTAGCATGTTTTTGTAAAATGGACCAATGCAAGATGTTCTCTTCCATTGTCCATTTGGCCATTACAGGTTAAAGGAATCCAGTTTAATTTTACAAATCTAATATCCCCTACAGCAGCTTTCTCTAATTCACCTGTAACTTACTATATCCTGCTCAGTAAAGGGAACAGTCTCAACCACATGAGGACAGCAACACAGGCATGCATCTTAATACTAAGTAAACACAGTTTTAATTTCCAAAAGAAAATTTTAAAAATGTTTTGGTCCCCAAGTAAGTACCAGGCCAATGTATCTTCCATCTGAGTGGCACACCCTGCTGAGTGAATGCTCACATACAAAATCTCACAAATACTTACATGGAAGATGCATTGTACTTCTCTTACACAAAGGTAGCATCAGATATATAGTTATGCTGTGATTTAGTTATTTTTGTTCGTTCGTTTGTTTGTTTGTTTGTTTTGGGTTTTTGGGGGTTGGTTTGTTTGTTTGTTTGTTTGAATACAATTGAACTCCATTTTTCTTCTACATCATTAAGCCTAAACCCAGGAATAATTCAAATTATTTCCAAGGCTGGTACACTATTGACGTATCACATGTCCTGAAAGATGTGACCAGCCCCTCAGTACTCCTGCTGCTGTTGCAGCAGCTGTCCTGTGATGATGCACCTGGTTTTTCTTGGGGTTCTTTGGTACTCCCCATAATGGATTCCAGGTATATTTCATTGGCCAAACCCTGTAGCATTATTCCCTCTAAGTCTGTGTTTCTGCAGTTGTCAATAGTTCCCAATAGTGTAAGTCCTCAGCAGAAACCTCAACTAAAGAGATAAAAAAAAGTCCTGCAATTTTTTAATATGTTTAAATCTCTGTTCTTCCAAACCATTATCATATGATTATTTACTATAGTAAATAGTAAACTCAAATCAATAACTCTGTACAAAACACTAATTTCAATGAAAGTCTTTGCTCACAGTTTTTATCATTACTTTTTTTGTGATCATTTTTTTGAACTTCTCTTTGGCTTAAATACTAGCATTTTGTATTAATTGAATTCAGGAGAGGCAAATGGTGTTGTATGCTGTGTTAAAGTTTGTGGTTTTAGTAGAGATTTCTATATTCAATAGATGCTCTGATGATAAAGTTCTATGGCAGAAGTTATTATTGACACAACCTTTCTTACTTTATTTTCCTTTCATGACAATGTATGTGAGTGTTGAGTGTCTGTTAAGATTGCAGCGTTCTCACCCAATACAAAAGCTTAGAGTTTCCACTGTGTTGTATAAATTTTTTGGACATCCATGGAATTTTTCCTTTAGTAGGTGAGGATTACAGTCACTTACTTTCTCCTGTCTCCTGCCGTACTCTCTCTCTATCTGTGCACTAAATATTGCGGCGTCCCAGGTCCTTGCATTGTTGATAAGAGAATCAGAGGTGAATTCCCAGCTGATAGTAGGCCCATCTCCCTGAGAGTACTACACATTACTTTATTCTTTTGTTGTGTGGTTTGCTCTCCTTTTTTTCTACAGGTAACCTTCTCTGTGATTACTGTTTATGATGCCTGAACGTTGCTCTCAAGTTTTTGTCAGGCTACCTATATTTATGAGCTATAGAGAGGCATACCAGAGGAAATAATTTTTTTAAGTTGTCCTCAAAAAAATAAGCAGGTATCATACTCAGTCTTTTGAACTGTCATCTTCTCACAACAGTCAGTCACCACGTCATTTCATGGATATTTTTGTATTTTTACATATTTCTATCATCTTTGCACAAACCTGGACTGTTTGGCATATTAGTTGTGAATGTGAAAAATGATTCGTCAAACAAGAAAAAATCTTAGCCATGATTAGGAAGTGGTTGTTGAAGAGTTTGAAATCTTCCATGCCCTCAAAGCAGAGAGGTCCCCCTCTGAAGACCTGAGATGCAAATCAAGTTCAGCCTGGGAGTCTCACAGGCCTGCATTCCTGGACATAATTATCTTTCTGAACAGATTACTTCTCATTCTTCCCATTCATAATCCAAGATGGGATTAGTGATGGTGCTAGTTTCTGTCTTTATAAAAGTATTTCTTTGAAAGTGGGAAAACTTCTATATCCTCAAATTCTGAGCAGCAGGAGGAAGGATCATGGTTTAGCCCAGTGCTTTGTGTAAATACATCTGGAAATGTGGATTGGAGCCAGGATTCTCCTCTCCTCATCAGATTCCACCATGTCAAGGGAAATTTTTCTAACATTTTTAGTCATGGGGAATTTGGTGTACCTGCAGTGCACACCCCCTGTTGAAAACCTCTCCTGGAGATGTATTAATTTATTAATTCAATTTCTCAAGGCAAAGAAGATATTAAAGCTATTATATTTAGTCTGTTATCATCACAATCAACATCACATTTTTAATCAGAAGTGGCCAGAGACACTTGATCTGTAATTAACTCAATTTTGTCAGGCTATTAAGCAGTTCCTGAGCATGTCAAACTTAACCTGTTTAATAGCAGAATAAAGTAAAGAGATGCCTCCTTTGTAAAGCTCAGGTGGAAACCATCTGCTAAACCACATTCCTGTGTTGCAATAAGATCAAGATCCTGAATCTCTTGGGATTGGAGCAGAAAATGGATATCAGCCCTTAGTCCTGAGCCTCAGCACAACCTGCTGGCATAGCCACAAGCAAGAGACAGTAGCTGCAGAGATAGTGCTGTTTCACCAAGGCAGGGATGTCCTAATGCACACACATCATCAAGTGACTCACTATGAAATGACCTGGGAACTATATGCACTGCAGGTGTGGTGCTTAAGGACGTGGTTTAGTGGGGGCTTGTTGGTCCTGGTTTAACAGCTGGACTTGATCTTAAAGGTCTTTTTATCCTAAATGGTACGGTGATTCTTTTTTTTTTTTTTCCCTCTCCATCTTAAAACATGAAAACTTGCTTTTGTCCTGAGGAGCCATTTCTGTCTTTATTGGTAGGACTCTCCTTTGGTGCATTAGCAGAGATAACAGATGAAGCCATGGGTTCCCTTTCACAGTACAGAGCAGTGGGGAAAAGCACTGTGCTTAGGGAAGTGCTGCATGAGCACAATCTAGGATTTTCAGTGCTGTCCATTAGGACCTTTTACTGTTTGGCAAAACTTTATTTCAATTCTATGGCTTGTTGGCATTGATAGAGATGCTATTCAGTCCAGTATCAGAGAGTAAATGTCCCAGGTGTGAAAATCTAGAAAATACTGTCATTGCCCTCTCTAAAAAATTTATACTAACTAACTGAATTGTAAATTAGTAATGTTTTACTTTCTATGTAGAAAATTCTGTATTTTTGGGGGGTTTGTCACATATTATGAATGCAGTTGAACTAATTAGGGTGTAGGTGGTTTGAGTAGTCTGCTAGATAAAAAAGAGCAATTATTTTCAAGCCAATGAACTATTGTTTAAAAAAACATTTTATTTTCCTTTGAAAGACTAAAATCTCTTTCTTGTGGTTTCTTATGGCTCTTTGATCAACTTTTTAAGGCTAATTTGTGATAGATTTTGTACTGTAATTTTTTGTATTTAGTCTATTGAAACCATCTACCTTGAATAGCCTAAGGGAGCTAAGTCAGGAAGCATAGAAATCAAGAAAACCTAAGTTGGTACTTCAAGCTGAACCAGAAGCTAGTAGAACTCAATTTTTTGTTGAAAGAACAAAATGAGTATTTTTCTTGAAAGAACAAAGGACTTTATTTCCCCCACACACACATTCTGCTTCTGTCTTAATAAATTGTGATTTCTGTATGTGTTGTGTAAAATAAGGAACAACATTTGAATTTTTGATTTTTCAATGTAGTTTAACAATCACTATAGGAAGGGGCTTTTTTCAGAGTTTTCTGAAAGGCAAATTTGGCTTCCGGATCAAATCTGAAGAGGTTTGACTCATATTCTTCATATAACAGTGATAGGGAAGGACATTTTCATGCATGCTACGCTTTTTTCTGAGTTGATGGCAACCTGTTCTCAGGTTCAGATATCAGTTCAGATATCGAGAGGCTACTGTACAAATCATGTTCAGAAAGTTCATTTTCACATGACAGTAAGACAAACAGAAAGGTGAGCAAAAGCTTAAGGTGGTGATTGATCTGATTTTCCCTTCAATAGAGAAAAACAAATAAGAAGAGATCATTTGAATGACACAAGTCATTGTACCAGGTGAAACTCACTAGAAATTAGGGAACTGGTTGGTTATTTTGAGACTCCCCAAGAACTTTTTAGCAGTATATAAATTAAGAACCAAAGTCCAGATGTAAAAACACATTAAAATTTTAATACACTTGATAACAGCTGTGTCAGACACTACAAAACAGTGTACAATATATGCTAATTTATTAATATGTTATGAACCAGTCACATGGGTAATGCTTTTTTATATAAAAATAGGGATCTTCAACAGGGTCCTACTGAGTTTTGGGAAAGTCCCCAAAAATTTCAACTCCAGCGGATGTGAAGCTCAGTGTGACTGCACAGTTCAATTACAATTTGGGGTTTTTTTAAGTGGAATTTTGATACATGGTGTTTTGCACACCTATTGTCCGCAACAATGTTAACTATGCTGTTCTTTAAAGAAAAATAAAATAAAATAAAATAAAATAAAATAAAATAAAATAAAATAAAATAAAATAAAATAAAATAAAATAAAATAAAATAAAATAAAATAAAATAAAATAAAATAAAATAAAATAAAATAAAGTGAAGGATTGTATTCCCCTGGTCCACTCATTGTGAAGTTGATGGAAATAGTTATGTTTAGTGACTGAGGCTGAACCTGCTGTAAGAGGCACTACAAGCTACCTTCCACAAATATCTAAAAATAGGGTACAGAAGCTCCAGGTGCGATTATGGAGATTTTGCAAGTATTTCTGTTACTGAATGTATCTCTGTCATGTGGCAAAAATGGCCTAATCTCAGGTGTAAATGCTGTGAATTACACGTCACTTCCCTTCAAGCAATAAATGCTCTTTTGTCTATCTAGATTTTGTTATGTGTTTTTCACAATAATTCCTAACAGTGCGCTATGTCATTAAAATATCAAAATCCAGTAAGTCAGCTGGCAATAAATGGAAAAATAGAAATCCATAGCAAAGATTAGTGATATCTATGGGTCCTAGTGGGATTCCTTCTTTTTTAACAACAAAGTGCAGAGTGAAAGAATATGCACAGCTTACTTTGTCTTCCTATTTCTTTTGATCTGAAAGAACAATCAGATAAGGCTGATTTCTGAAGACAGTTCAGAATGAACAGATCTCAGTTGCCCCCAGTGATAACCATCATTGTCAACAGGAGGCATTCCAGGTACTGACACTAGAGCCTTAAATGTTCAGATACTGAACATTTTCTCTTTTATTTTAAAAACTACTGCTGGGAACTCTCTTTATAGAATGCAATGGATGATGAGTATTTAGAAGAAGAATGAACCCTGAAGGAGAATAAAGCTCAAGCCTCAGAGACTGTCACTGAACACCAGAAGGACAGAATAATTTAAGGTTACGGTGGGGAATTTCATGCACACAGAAAACCTGAAGCTGTGAAAAATGGAATGATAGAAATAAGGAGTTACAGTCTACAAAAATGAAAATTAAAATTATTTAAAGGCCCTGGCCCTAATGGGCTTTTGTCCAGATTAGTGAACATTCTGTCAGAGTTCAGCAATCCTAAATGCTTTTTCATGGGGAAGGCTCAGAACTGCCATATGTTGTAATGATGGTAATCAAAGTGAAGGTGTCTAGATTACACTGGTATGCAGAAATGCTAATAGGTGCCTTCTGTAACCCATGTCATTTACAAGTGTTATCAGTCCTTCTACACACAATCTTCAGCTCTCAATCTTAGAAAAAAATATTGGTTTTGACAGGATGTGACAACTTAGTTTTACATGACTCAGGTACGTCGTACAAAGCTCACTGATTAAGGCACAATGCTAGGCAGTTGCTATGAAAACTTATTGTTTACAAGTGAAAAAATTGTAATATTTTTCTAGTTTAAGGGTGATAACACCTCACCTGCTGCACAATGCTGCTGATTTTTTTTTAATTAGTAGTTAACTGTATTTGTTATTATCTAAGTTAATACTGATAGCTTAACAAACCTAAAAAATATTTTTTAAATTTACAATTATTATTAATCAAGGATAGCTAGCTTTGAATGAAATGGTGCTAATGAATAAATGGTCAAAGGGTTTTTTATGTGCTTATCACAGATACTGCAAAATACTTGTTATTCCTCATGTATTCATCTTTTAAATAATTTGCTCTGCCTATTAAACCTAGATAATGAATCTAAATACATTGGTTCCTGTCTCCCCACTGGTGCCATTGTTGCTTTCATGGGTTTTGGATGAAGGCTTTTGTCTGTTTTTACTGTCATAACTAGAGCAGAGTTTAATTTCTGAGAGTTTCCAAATAGGAGCTCCATTAGCATGTGTGTCTGCCTGCCAGAGAAGAGTAATATGGAGTTGTTATAGATTGAGTCAAACCATACTGTTGTTTGTGAGCACGTGGCTAACATTTCTTTTGTTTAATTCTAAAGAAGTCTTGAAACTGTATAATTTCTATTAGTATCTGTCCAGACTTGAGTAGAAGGTAGTGAATCTTGTAGTCCAGTAGAATTTTTCAGTGTTGATTGACCAAATTCAGGTGCTGATGAGTTGTTGACCAGATTTGTGGTTATGAATGTCTGTGACTAATAGAGAAGATAAATCAAAACATATATTTGAAAATCACAAACATTGGGTTGGCTCTACCTAGTGCCACTCTTGAGGCCATATTGCCCAGTTTCCTAAGCACACAGGATTCCTGCTTTTCCCCAGGTCTTCTGCACTGGTAAGTGTACTGCCAGTTCTGACCTGCAAGGAAAATGCAATTCCATGACTTTCACGTATATCCCTCAAAGTTGATGTAAATCTTTCTGCAGGCAGATCAGAGTAAGTCAAGTTAGGAAGCACCAGGTTACTTTTGGGAATTCCATGTGTGTCTCTCTGGCATTCATTTTTTCTGTCACCCAGCAGTGGTATCTCTTAGGTAATGTTCCAGGAACACAGTTGTAAACAAAGTGTTGTACACAATGGGAACATAATTACTTGGCACACTACACAAAAAAGGTTGCAATGATGGCAGTTGTGGAGTATGATTTCTCATTTATGTATCTTGAAACAATTTTTTCAAATGCAAATGGTAATGTACCAGGTGCAAAAGTAAAACTAATAATCTCTTTGGCTCGTTGTGTTTTACAAAACAGTTTCTAAATAGATGTGTGTGAAGGCAATTGAAAGCTCTGTATAGAAAACATAGGAATACCTGCAAACTTAAGACAGATTCTAGGTTACATAGAATTCGATTAATTTTGAAACACATTTTAAAGAGAAGCATCTAAACTGTGAATCTGAAGATACTGTTCCCTTTAAATAATCATAATCCATATGTAAAGCATCTGGGACCTTTAGAATTTTGACAAGATTTGTGTTTATTGAGCAGATAAGCTTGACCATTATACTGGTGTTCTCTACTGCTAGCAAATATGCACTATTAGGTAACCGGAGATTGAAACTGCACAGTAGGCTTGTATAAAACTAGAGTGGATCTTGCAGTTAAAATATGTAGAGCAAAAACTGGCTGCAAAAACACCTCCATACCTCCCCAAAATGTGAAAGCTCTCTTCATGTAGTCAGCTTTTATCAATGACACTGATCTGAAAACCCACCTTGCTGTTCTTTTTTCATAACTGCAAAGCCTGTATATTGCTTTAATTTTTATCTGAAGTTATACAATGTTGACATATTCTGTAGCCCTTCTATGACAGGGCAATATGAAAACCTTTCTTTCCACGCCTACCAAAGAAATCATTGGGGTTAAATGACAGAGCTCTACTAGTGATTTGCCTGTCACAGAGAACTGTAAATTGTAGCCTGTCTCCAGGATAGTGTTTAGACACATTCTGAGATTAATGGTTTTGCATAGACTCTTTGGACTTCAATTGATTTTGAGATAAGCTCCATCAAGAAGATTCTTCCAGTTTGAACTCAACTGAAAGTGTTTTGCATTTCAGCTATGTTTCTATGTAACTTTGTTGGTACAGAACAGATAGAATCTGATGTGAAAATGAAATGGTATCTCATATGTTCCAGGCTACATAAAAATGTTCACCTCCAGTTTAACTCTTTGTGACAGATTTCTTCTCTTGTGGTAGTTCTTAACACTTTCAGATAACAGACAGCACTGAGACATCTTATTTACTTGACTAAGCCAATCATATCTTTTCTTTTAAAGCAGCACAGCTAGGAAGGAAGGTCTGTATCCTAAATTTAGGGAAGAGGAAACTAACGCTTATTAATCTCCTGGAAAATCTATTTAAGAATGTGATAATTCATTCACTTTTCAGAATCTGAATTGGTAATTTATATGTGTTCTACAGCAAATGAGGTATTATAATTCAGGAACTCTAACTTTAGACAAAGGTAATAGTAAGGTTTCTTTTTTGTTTAATGGGGAAATGAGAAAATGTTTGTCAGGAAAATGTAATGAAAGCAGACATTCCTTTTTCATGTATTCTACAGTCTCCTGATTAAAAAAAAAATCTAAAGCACCCTTAATTATTTTTACTGATTTTCAGCTCTTCTAATAGGTACTGACGAATGTATGGTTTCAGTAGAATAATATAGAGTCAAATGCTACAGCAGTGGTGGAGCCATGGCAGAATGAGCATTACAGGCTAAATATTTCTGTTTTAAATAACCTGAAGTTTGCTGCCTCTTCCTCTGGACTAAGACAATCCCTTATTACTAAAGCAGACTTTTTTAAAAGTTATATTATATTGTTGACCACATATACACCACCAAACTCTGGCAGCATGTGGACCCCTTGTGTTATCTGGAGTAAGAGTTTTCCTGTTGGATGGCACCCTGTGTGCCCCCTCTTCATGTTAGTATCAGTGCAGTTACATAACATCAGGTTTCTGAGTCATATCATGTGATCAGAGGAGAATTAGAAAGTCTTTTCAGGAAAAATAAGAAATCTCTTTATTGCAAAATGGTATGCAGATTTGTTCAAACATTTACGGAAATGTCTTCATTATTTTTTCATTTCAGTGTTTAAATTTTTACATATAGTATCTTTGATTATTGTTTATGATATTTGTAATTGAAACATTGATTACGATATACAGAAGACTGAGAGAAAAACTGATGGATTTGAACAGCAGGTTGGAAGTTTATTAATTTAATACACCAGGAAGTGCAGGAAGTTACAGGACTCCTTCTGTAACATCTCACTGCAGATGCATAGTCTTCAGCCAACCTGTCAGTGATTTGAATGTTCCTTCTCCCTGTGTCAGGTAAACAACATAGAATCTGGTCTCTACATGTAACCAAAACTTCACATTGCTGAAGGGTCAGTATCTAATAGGAGAACACATGAAAATTCCAAGGTTTGAGAGAAAACCAACTGGAATTTTTTCATAGTGGGCTCAGCCCCCAGCCTCCTAGTGACTAATTAGCAGCCATACTCTTTAACAGCCATTAAATAATAAAGAAATTTTCTTCCATGACTGTATGAGACAATTAGATCCAAACCACACCAAACTGAAACCAGCTTGGGTGTGACAGCTGGATAGAGCTATAAGGCTCAGAGGCAGATCTCCTGTAGCAGCATTATAGTTCAGAGTTCATATAACTTGAAGTGAGGAGCTCTTGAAGCCCTAGGGTGAAGTTTAAATGATGACTGCAGGAAATTAATGCATAAGCCTCTATTTCCCTTTGTCAGAGAGGATAAATCAGTTTTGTGTTACTCAGTAAAATGCATTATTTTCTCTTCTAGAGATTGAGTTGCTCACATAATAAGGTAACAAACCCAAAACTCCAACATAATATATTAGTGTCAAACTTATTCAACTGTAGTAGCTTAACTTGTTTGTTTTAATGCAGCTATGGAATGTACTTACACCTTTATATTTTTTAACAACCAGAGCTGAAGTTTACAAAAATTATAAAGCACTAATAAGTGTATGTAAAAAATCCTATTCTGAATGTGATTAGTGCATGCCTTCACTAATGTCAGCAGTTATTTTTAGTGGAGAGCATTTGTAAGATCTGGCAGAGAACTCCTGAAATGTCAGGAGGGTAAGAGGAAATGTAGCAGAAGCCAAATACATATATATATATGTTAGAGGATTTTAATACTAAATCCATCATTTTTTAAAAGACAAGATACAGCTGTCTTGAAGCTGACATGGTAGATCATAGTTCCCCTGCCATGTCCTAAGTCTTGTGCAGACATGACATAATTACTCGAATTTTAGAAAGAAGCTTGGTTTCCTTGTAACCTGAGGAAAGAGCTTGCTCTCCCTTTCCCATCTTGTTCACAGACAGGTGGTTGTTAAACAGATATCGTTAAACAACATACTTCGCTCCACTTCTAAGAAGTATCACACTTATGTGATTTCTTTCTGACAGAAAGATCGTCAAGATTTGCCTTAAAATACTTAAGGTTTATATTCTGTCTTACATACCAAAAAATGTACCCATTCAAACCCTCCTGGGAGCTATAAAGGGAAGGGCAGTTCCTTTAGAACATTTTTCCCAGGCTCGGGAATGGTACTGTTCAGTGCTGTTATCATTTTATTTGATACAGTGTACCTGCATATTTGTCAGGTATACTTTATTAACAATATTTTCACAGTGAAAATATGGGTCAGATTTGTATGCATCAGTATTTCAAGCACATCTTTGTGAGGATTCTCATTTTCTGTGCTGTTTCTAATAACCGATTATATATTTCTATTTGCATAAAGCCAGGAAAGCTGCTGAGTCGTTGTTGGTGCAAAATTTGATACCTCTTAAGATTAAATAATTTAGCTTTTCAGCAGTGCAGGAATAGCACTTTCCTCTTTGATAAACATTGGGCTCACATATTTCATGTCATGCAAGCTCATTTTCACTTACATATTATGCAGAGTTTTTGTTTGCTGGATGGGTGTTTTCTAAAAGTCTTTTACCTAGTTCTCATTGTAAAATGAGTCCTGTGTCCTCTACACTTAGTTCAGGTGTCTTTTCATCAGAACTCTGTCCTCAGAAATTACTCTGAATCCCTATGATTATCAAAGTCTTTCTAGACAGAGTCCAGGCACCAGAGTCACCAGGAACAGAAAGCCTTCAAATATCTTCCTAGTATTCTTTTCTCATTATCTATTGAAAAATTGCAGGAACTATACCCATTTTACAGATGTTACATACTTCATGCTTTCTTGGTTTACAGGAAAGGTGCTACAGTAATTTCATGCGTATAAGCTGCACCTGATTATAAGACGCACTTCCGGGTGTCGGCAATGTTTCGTTCTTTGTTCATATATAAACCGCACCGGATTATAAGCCGCACTTTCGTTTACTGGGGTTTACTGGCTCGGCTTGGAGCCGTGCGGGCTCAGCTTGGCACTGCCCCACCGCCACCGGGGACCAGTGCTGCTGCCCCGCCGCCAGGGTTGGGTGGGCTCCGGCTCGACTCGGGACTGCTGCGGGCTTGCACTTCTGGATTGGCAAATTTCTGAACTTTATTCATATATTGGCCACTCTGGAGTATAAGCTGCACTTTCGGGTTCGGACCAAAATTTTAGTCAAAAGGGTGTGGCTTATACTTGTGAAATTACTGTAATTTTAATCCCTTAAAAGTAGATCAGGTTATGGAAAGTTACACTCAGAGCTGAAGATAAAATGGGCCGGGTAAATTGAGGTAAACAAATGACATACTAATGGCCAACAAGCCTATTCTAAGCTCTAAGTCCTCTTTAATTGCAGTGCATTTCTGAGAATTAAAGTATAGGATTTATTGATAGTCCAATTTATTTCTTCTTAAAATAGAAATGACAGGACTGTGGTGAAAAATGAAAAAGAAGAATAGCTTAAGTTTATGAATAAAATCAGCAATTTTAAATGTGATACATTTTTATTGTTTTAAACCAATTTTTAGAGTGATTGTTTTCAGAGTTATCTTAAAAATATACACCAAATAAAGATTCTACTTGCTACCAAAACATGGAGGATTTGAATAAAAATAAATACATAAATAAGGTCAGTAAAAAAGCTGAAAGGACACTATCAAATTTTCGCACACTCAAAATTTGACCTAATATATTTTAAAATATCTATTTTTATATGTGCTCTGAGCCTGATAATCCTACCAAAATTAAAATTTCAATGCAACTAAAAAATATCAGCTATGCAGTCAGATCAAATTATTGCAATTTCTTTTTTGTGTCTGCAGGTAAATCTCCTTTTTCTGTTATTTCCTCCTTCTGCTAAATACTTCAATACATAAATGCAACATTATGAAACCTTTTTAGTCTGACTCTCCTTTGCTCTACTACAGTAGTACAGCAGGCAGAGAGTTAGAAGATCCGTGTGTTCCCAAAGTCCATGAAAATATATGTACAAATTCCAGTCCACGTTGTGAATTTATTTTATAGATTCATTTCAAAATAGAATTTCTTTTGTTTATATAATTACTCTGTGAAATTTCAGCCACTTAATACAAAATCTTTGGATAAATACTGGTTTGGGTTTAAAGCTGTATGAGCTTAAAAGGTGTGGGGGGAAGACAAGACACAAGACCATTTCTTTTTGTTGCATTTTATTCATATAGAATATTACAAATTTTATTGCTGGTGAAACTAAGAATGAGAGAAGATAGATGTCAGAAGGCAAATCCTTTTGTATTGGTGTGAAAGAAAAATGGCTCACATAAAAATAAATAAGCTTTGAACTATAAAAATATTGAATATAAAAGCATTTTTTGTGACAGAATAGGAATTTCTATTTTTTAATGGAGAATGGATAATGCTATAAGAGTGATTGAGAAATTGCTGATGTCAAAGTATTTTTTCAAGAGAAATTACCACAAGGTATAACTAGGGAAGGGTTCTGAAAAAAATTAAAAAAAAAATAAAGACAACCTGAACTTAGGCTCTAAATCCAGATTGAAACCCCTTATAGTAGTGCTGATATCCTAAAAGTGCTTAACACTCAAGTTTTTCCATTGAGGTCAGTGTTTTAGAACAATAGGGTCCTAGAAATCAAGTATGAATACAGGCACTTAACTGAAGGCTCCTATTTATGTGATGCTTGATTAATATCTTGATAAATAGCACAGTACAAAGAAACTAAGACAATCTGTAGAGGAAGGATTTGTTGCAGGGGAGAGCTGTGTTCTTCATCTGAATCCATGGAGATCCCAGAACAAGACACTTAGGAAGATTTCAAGTTGGCATTAGCAAGATCTGGTTACCAGGAAGGAAAGACCAAAGGCTGTCATTTTTCAAAATGAGTTATCTTGGAAAATAAATCGGAGATTAATTAAGAGGACCACAAGTGTTGAAATGAGGCAGAAAATCAGATCAAGACGTGGTGTCTGGGGAAAAAAGACTAGAGAGAGCCAAAATAGAAAGAAAGAAAAAGTCATAGTGGGAAAAACCCCACCAGTATGCAGATTCATATGAAGGCAGAATTTGCTCTCAAAAAAATGCTGGTCTAGCACACTATTATTTGCCTACACATTTTGAGTGCTATGTGGGCCATGATTGCAAAATACAGATATTTTTGAGATACATGTCTGGGATATGAATACACAGGATTATAAGGAAGTGAGAGAATTAGGGCTATGAATCTCCTGTTTTTCTGCTCTATATGGCATTCCTGGTCTTTACTTGACCAAATAAGTAATGAATATATCTTACAATAACTTGAATTAATTAAAAAAAAAAAAAAGCCTTTGGAAAATTTTAATACCTAAATTTGCAGAATTTGTAGTGTGTCATTTAGCAGATTGGTTTTCGAGGCACTTGGCCCACACTAATCTTTGAACCCAACAGAAAAAGAACATTGCTGTTGCAGTACTGTTGCAGCACAGTGAATATATATTGCTAACAAGCTGGATATTTTGGTTTTTCTGAGGGAGTTCAGAAACTGCTAATAACTTGGTAACAAAACAAATAAATACTATTATAGTGTTGTACAGCTTGTCAAACAAAAGCCATGCTGTATCATTTTAATTTCCTGAAAGAATCGAAATTATGAGACTCTGAGTTGTCCAGCTCATCTATCTGCTCTGCTACTAACTACAATCTTTAGTATAACTATACTTCTGTTGGTTTTGTGGAACTAGGAAAATTTTCTTCAAGAAAATGTAATAGGCAGTAGTTAAGTTCCTTCTGAGATGTCAAATACCTACTTAATTATAGCAAGAAAGTGACAGTCAATTTAAACCAGAATTTATTGAGAACATTAAGAGCTGGAAGGGCTTTGGCTAATCACTGTAATGTCCTCAACAAATGGTAAATGAAAGCATGAGGAAATTGAGTTAACACAAGTTAAAAGTTCACATACTTACTGAATTATATTAAAAACCCTATACCTAATTAAATTATCTAAAACTACTCATTTTAGTCTGTCCTGTTATTCTAGTGAATGCATACAATGATATTTTCTTAGATGTGTAACAGTTGACAGCTTTAGCATGAATCAGAAAAAAAGCCAATGAATAAGAGCAAAAGTTTAATTATTTACTAATCTGCAATATTATAAAAAGTTATATTAATGATAAAAAAAATTTGCACTGATGCTTCTTTATATACTTCATATTTTTAACTATAAAGATCAGTATTGTCCAAACTTGAATACATAGATAAAATGTATCCATTTCTCCTCCTTTATGGAATTTTCTGGGGGAAATGCAAGAGAGGATAGAAGTGGTATGCAGCATGTATTTGTCTGTAGGTGTGCATGTCAGATATGCCAACTGCAAAAGCTGTATTTTGTCTAGTTTATGTACCATCACAACCCTTAACAGAGATCATCTAAATGCCTAGGTTTTACAGTAAGATACAACATTGAAGATCATGTTTTCTGAGTTTTTATGTTAACTTACTAGAGAAAAACCTTTCAATTCCTTTGCTTTGTTTTTATAATAAAGGAAGAAAATTACTTCACTAGTATAGCTGGAAAATTTTCTGCAAACCTTCTCACAGATTCAAGGTTTATTGAAAATAATGGGCAAATAAACTTTTTTTTGTGGTTTCAGCTTATGGCTTAGGAATTTGTACTTGAAAACTATAGGCTTTGAGTGTCTGTGAGAAATTTGTCTCGGTAGTCAAATAACAGCATGTACATGAAGTATCATCCTCAATTCTAGCAGCACAGAGAACTGTTTCAAGAGAAAAAATTTGGATAGTGAACAGCAGATTTTTTTTTTTTCAATTTGTAGAGTTTTTGGCTTTATATATTTGCTGGCTCTGCTTCCCTGAAATGCAGAAAGTCATGCAGGATACAGTTCATCATTTGGCTAACCACACAGAACCACATCTGAATACCTTTTCCTTGAAAAACTCAGGCACTACAGAGGAGTCATCTCTGTCACCTAACACACAAGTGCATAAGGACAGTTACTGAGGATTGCACAACAAAGGGACAATTTTCACCTCTAGGGGAAAAAATAAGAGATAGTGTGACTGTAATAAAATATCAAGGTGGCATTCCAACAACATTCAAACTGGATGTATCCCATAGGAAGTTTCACATTTTATTGAAATATGTTATGCATTCTTCTCAGCGAGAAATAGACTATTACACATTTATCTCTAAATGCTTGCTGAAAGAGAAAAGCAAATGTACAAATGAGATTTTTCTCCCACCCTTAGAAAAATAATTATTTTATTAAGAGAGAGACGCTGTCCACTCTTATTCTAAGTGCTTGTCTACCAAAAGGAAAGGATATCATTGATTGTTTATTGCTGACACCAAGATGAAAGAAATTTTGTCTATTTGGCTCCCTTATGATTAGTTTAACATTAAGGCTAACTGACAAAGAAACAAAAAACATTTTCCTTTTCCTTCCCCTTAAGTATTTAATACTTTTTCTCCATTTAAAATGAAGAAATTTAAGCTGTATCAAATATAATACATAATATTTGGAATAAATGGTATTTTTTCTGTGTAGCAGAGAACTTCTAGGTTTAAAATGGTTTTTCACTCATACACCACCACCACCAAATAGACAAATACATGAAAAGTAAGCAAAGTACACTACAAAAAGGATTATTCAGCATTTCTGGGTAACCTGAACGCCTCTTTAGGGAAACCTATGAAAATAAGGATAAGGTTACTTCTAGTAAATGCAAAAGAGCTTCATTTAAACTTGAGGCATTTATATATATTTTTCCCCATGAAACAGACGAAATCTCATTAATTTTTTCAGTCAGAAGTGAATGAAAAGGAAAAGCCTGTTGGAGATCAGCTCAGAAAGCCTGTTACAGTCTGAGATGATGACCAAACCCAGAGCAACTTTTAAGTCTGTAGTGTAATCTAAGAGCATGAAGAATTATTCTAGTGAATAATCACTATGGAGTGGGGTTTTATTTTTCTTTCAATATGAATGCAAAGAGTTCTTAACAAATGAGAAGGAGGAAAGAATAATACGTTATAACTCTGAAGTGTTTTCTGAAATTCCAGCATTTGTACAAGGTAATCAAATTGCCTTCACTTTGGTGGTGAGCTGCCCGCCCTGAGTGATGAATGCTGTGTATCTCTCAGCCCTGAGCCATCGCTGCGCTCAGTTCAGCGCTGGTGAAAACCCCACGGAAATCAATGCGCTTGTAGTGATGTAAAGCTGGGCTAATGGCTAATGGCTAATGCAACGAAGGAACAGCCTCTAAAACTCAAAATTCCTTATGTGGCTCTCAAGTAAAAATAGAAACTGCTTTTAAAACTGCTTCACAAAAGACATTTGTAGTTATTTTTTAGTGGGATTTCCCAAGATCTTTTATCTTAATATTTTTTCTTTAAATTGTCTGAGTGTAGGTCAAAAATCCTTTTACTTCATCCACAGTGGCATATGTGCTATACCTCTTTGTGCTTTCACAATGTTATGCAATTGCTTTTGCTGCTGTGAATACCATGTAATACAGAGAAAAACATATTTTCTAAAATATAGCTTATATTAAAGCAATAGGACATAGTATGTCAGATTTCTTAGAAGTAAATTCGAATAATGGCTTACATAAAAATGAGAGTATTTGTTTCTCTTAGCTCTGAATTTAAGTGTTGCAGGATCTGTAAGTATCTCTGCTGCATAGGCATTCATTACGCTGAAATGATTTGCCATGCCCAAACAAGCTTAAACTATATGAAATTTTAAAGATACTTCTGTAAGCTCATTCTTTAATTTTAGTAAAATAATGAAAGGCATATATTACTTCAGTGTGCAAAGCACTGAAATGCAATTCATATGAAGTGTTTATTTTCTACACATATGTGGTAATGTTGTACATGGAATTAAAAGCTGTTCCTTTTTTTATATTTAGTTTTTCCATTTTTATTTATTTTGCATGAAGTTGTTAAAATTATACCAAACTTTCTAGAATTTATCAACACTTTAGGCCATCTACTATATGAATATTAAATACTGCACATACTCAACATGAGTTAAATATTTGTTGTCAACAGGCAAAAGTGAAACAAGTAAAAATTTGAATATACATCTATGTGTGTTCAGATAGCAGATGAAATTAAAATAAGAAAATTACACAACAAACTAAAGAGGCACAAAATGTTAGTAACTAAATGGAAAATTTTAGCATAATGAGAACAAAGTAAATATAAATTGCAGTAATTTCACAATTATAAGCCGCACCATTTTGACTAAAATTTTGCTCCCACCCCAGAAATGTGACTTACACTCAGGAGGGACTAATATATGAAAAAAAGTTTGGGAATTTCCAACCCCGGAAGTGCCAGCCAGGGTGCTGAGCCAAGCACCTGCCAGTAAAACCCAGGATTGCGATAGTGTTACAAATTGGTTACTCTGTTGTGCAGTGGATGGAGGCGGGTTCCGTGCTGGGAGCGCAGGGGGGAAGGCAGGGTCTCCCTCCTGCCAGCTCCACGGCCTGGGGGAGGCAGGGGGTCTCCGTGCTCACCTCCCACCAGCGCCGCTGCCGTGCGGGGGACTCTGTGCCCAACTCCCACCGGTGCCACGGGAGTCGGGGGGCTCCATCCCCGCCTGCCGCTGCCACCCTAGGAGCAGGGGGACTCCATCCCCACCTGCCGCTGCCACCCTAGGAGCAGGGGGACTCCATCCCCGCCTGCCGCTGCCGTGGGAGTAGGCGAGCTCTGTCCCTACCTGCCGCTGCAGGGCTGCACCGGGCTGGGGCGAGCAAGCCCAGTGGCAGCAGTGGCTGGCCCCGAGTGGACCCGCCGAGTAGCAGCACCGAGGCTGGGCCACCTGGCACTGTCGGCAGCCCCGAGCAGCCCGAGCCCACCCGGCCCTGAGCTGAGCCATTAAACCCTGCGATCCTGTTACTAATTGGCAACTTTGTTGCATATGGGTCCTCGCTGTGAACAACAGTGCGGCTTATAATCAGGTGTGGCTTATGTATAGACAAAGACCTAAAGGTTGCCAACACCCAGAGCTGCAGCTTATAATCAAGTGCGGCTTGTAATCGTGAAATTACTGTAATTTTTTAAATAGCTATACTCTAACAAAGGAAAACTATTCCTCCATTATTAATTTAAATCAAATTACACCAAACTATGAATGTTATTTATTAATTTTCTAACTGCCTTTTAGGCACCTTTTTACTATCCAAAATTAAACATTCGATCTTGCCTTATTTTTTCTCAGAAATGAAACTTTTCCTTTTAATAAAGGACAATCTAGAACCACTTCTATAATATTGAGCACTGCAATGAGTTAGATGGGACAATATCTTTTTTTATGTATTATATTATATTTTTCTGTTAATAGAAGTCATTTTGCAGGCACTATCAGGTTTCTCTTGGTAGGTTTCCATTCAGATAACATGTCATTTCCATAAATCACCATTCAGACCATCTTATCAAATGTTTTTTTTCTTTATTTTTTAAAATTAATATAGTTTTATATTTTTTGCCTTTTTTTTTTTCCTCCAGCACTTCTCTCATCCCTAGAGTGCTCTTCTCCTCCCACTTGCCTATACGCAGTTACTAGGATTAAGAGTTTATTCTCTGCTGATGTAGTGTTATATAGGTATATGAGATCCTTGGGTTTTTTTCCTTTTTTTAATTAATAGATATTCAAGGGAAACTGGTTCTGGTCTGCGGGAGTTTTGGCTATTTTTTTTCCAGGAAAGTACATCTTACATTGAAATACATAATTTGTATGGATTTACATTTTGAGAATTAAATTATGAACTACCATTTCTGCTTTGGGAATTTCTGAAAGAACATTCTAGGGGTTTGGCTAGTAAATTCAATTACCTAGCTGTAGTGACAGGAATGCAGAGCACTGCATATGCAAAGATTCCTCTGATTTATAAAAATAAGTATTCAGTCTGAGATGTTTATCTGCACAGATTTACCTGACAGATCTATATATTTCTGCTGCTTTTAATGGGCCTTCTTGGGGGACTCAGTATTCTGCAGCATTTAGGTAACTAAACTCATAGTAAACAAACTGGAAGCATTTTAAGCAGAGGGACTGCATTACTGATATCTAAACATATTTTCTTTTTGTTCTAAGTATACCACTGGTTTCTAAAATAAACCCATTTTTCATGTAGCAGACATCTGCCCTTATGTTGTCACTTTCCGACAATGAAGTTTGAAGAGATGTTACTGAAATAAGTTCTTTGTTAACATATAATGCCACAGCTGATATCTGTGAGCAGTAACACATTGCAGAGTCTGTTTGAGTCTCAAAATGAATTAATGTGCCTGTTCAGCACTGGAGCCCTTTGTCCTGTAAGTTCTGAGTGTGTACTGTGCCAGTATGCTGTAGCTGAAGATATTAATGAAGAATGGAAGCTGAGAAATAGCGACTGTCCTTCTTTGCCCAGCCCCCTACAAGCTAAATCCATTAGTATGGATAGATCAGCATTAATAAACAAGGAGAACAAAATAGCTCTCAACACAGGGACAGTTCTACGTGACCTTTGCTACAATAACTTGCACTTGGTCATGGCAATGCTCCGAGCTGACCTCTGCAGCACTGTTAAATCTGATGTAACCCTGGAGAAATATCACCAGTGCTCCACACACAACTTCAGGGTTTCAAGCAACTGGGCTTTAGGGAAAAGAAATGTTGAGTTTTTCTGTTTCTATATCCTTATGCTGATTACAAAAGGGTTTTATCCAGGGATCTCAGGTGTAAATCTATAGAAAATTACTTGTCAGACTCATTAGGGAAAAGGTGCGGTTCATTGCTTTGTAATAAAAATTAGTATTTTTGTGCTGTGATATGCATAAAGACAATACTGACTTGGATCCAGATTGTTTCAGGACATCCACCAGAAGACTTAGTTTTAATTGTTAAGGCTCAACATGGTCTCAACAGGTTTCAGCATCTAAAGAATTATTCATCTCCTGATCAAGTTTATACTTCAAGACATTGAGAAATTCCTTGGGGATTGAACACTATATTCTTAATTCATTACAGGTCTGCTGAGAACAGTGTTTTCACGAGTTTTGAGAGCTGCAAAACTTTCAGAACTTTTTTTCTTTCCCCAGTATATGGTTGGGGAGAAAAAAAGAAAAAGACTGATATAAAGTATTATTGGTTTAATTCATTCCTAAGATTGCATAAATGAAGCTCTAAATGTAGCTTCCACATCTACCATCTTATCAAGCTTCTGTGTGATACTCCACGGCCAGACAGAGGGGTTATGAATGTCCCAGAAAAGGGACAGAAGCATTCTTGCATTTTGGTGTGTGTGTATAGCAGTGGAAATGACCATTGTTACAGTATCTCAGTGCTTCAAAATCACAAATGATTCTTGAAACTCAAGAGAAAATTAATGTTGTAGAAGAAGGTTGTAAAGGAGACAAGCACTAATTTTTAAGTGATGTTTAAATCTTTGTGCAAAGGTGCAGGCAGTGTAGCAGTGTACAGTGAGCCTAAGAGCAGGGTTGAGTGTGATCCTTTAAGCCAGTTCGAGTGCTAGCCTCACTTCTTCCCCAAAACTGTTTCATATAGAGAGCTACTCTAGCAATTTTAAAACCCTGCATTTCTAGTTGTACTCCTCTAAGCATGTGCTTTTTGAGTCCAGCCTAAGAGAGTTTGTTTGTAGTTAAAGAGCCTTTGACAACCCTACAGAGCTTTTTTTTTTTTTTTTTTTTCCACAAAGCTGAATTTGCCTTTGGTTTTGCCACCCCTCCATGTTCCCAGCGTTACTATTGGCTGATGTGGGGAAATATGGACATAGTCCTACTTCAGATTGCAGTGAAAACTTTAACTGTGACCTCTTTGTTTTGGAGTAGGGGAGAAATCCTGCAGTATTTGTAACAATGAGTCTGTCACTAGGTAATATAGCTGGGCTCTGAAGAAATTTTCCTGTGTGTATTTTCCCTCTTATGCATTATTAATGCTGCTTTTTAGATCCAATCTAGTTTCCCAACTTTTTTTTTTTTTTCAATATTTCTGTTTACTTTCCTATCTGGACTCTAGCTAGCTGCTTTGGCTGGCTGATGGAGACTGCTGTTCAGAATCTCATCATCTCAGCAGGATAATTCACTGTTCCTGAAGCACCATCTCTGCTGCAGGAGGAAGGGCAATGCCCTTCCCTGGGCTGAGTCAGCAACAGCTGTGATAAATACTTTTCAAACATAAATAGTTTTTTATATATCTTCAAGTGCTAAAATGGATCGAGATTACAAAAGACAAATTCAAATCTAAAGGAAAGAAGTGAAACGTCATTAACGTTGATGAAGTGAGACTCAGATACATTTGGGTATTCTGTATCATTTTCATTCCATTCTAATCTGCTGAAAAATCTTAATCATACTGTGGAGGTAAACATATAACTCAAACCACAAAAAAACCAAAACAAAACACCTAACTTAGTTAATTTTAAACCATCTGAAATTAAAACCATGTTAATTTCATGAATACTACCTCAAAAGAATTTCTCAATATTTCTCTTCGCACTGTTTCTACTCTATGCTACTTTTTATGACCAACAAAAAAATGATCAGAAAATCATTTGATCACATCTAGGAAGGAATGTGACTGAAAAGATTAATTCTGGATGCTTTGAGAAAGATCCTCAGTCACAAAATAGCTTATAATACATGCTTACCCCATGCTCTGAATTATATTAGATGTTGCATTACTAAGTCTGAGGCCAGAAATATTATAAGTAAATACTGACAGAAAAAAAGAGGAAAACTGGAAACCATCAAGGAAGAATCATGTGTGATTTCTATCTCATCTCATTCATCTGATTGCTATTTCCTTGAGTATACAAACCTAGAACTTCTACTTAACTGTATATTTATGGTTAACAAAGTTCTTGTGTTAATGGACTGCAACAGATAAAATTTTCAAACACTGTTATAAGCAAGAGAGTGGAGATTGGTATCATGTATGTTAATCATCTGGAGTACAGCCCTTTGCTCTCTTATTTGAAACTGCAGTCTCCCATGCCTATGTCCAGCCTCCCAGCTCTTCTGGAATAATTCTTCTGCCTTACAGGTAATGAACTGCTGATCTCCCTTTCTTTGGGTGATGCCTATGACTAAGGCCTTTGTGCCTCTCCAAAAATACCCTCAGTCTTGAAGCTGGTTCCTTGGCACTAAGAACTTCAGAAGTATTATTTTACAATTAGGAATGTAATTATATAGAAGTATGATATTAACTTGTTCATGATATGAGTAAGGCATAAAAAATGTTATTATGCTTCATATTTTTTTTTCTTATCCATATTCTAATTCCTTATTGTACAAAACACACATCCTTTTCTGCCCATTGTGCTGTTTCTGTTAGCAGTTACATCAATGTAGTGTCTGTCAGGTAGAGAAAGCTGTTTGTCTTTTGAGCAACAGCACACCATAGCTTGTTTGAATTAGGATATTTCAGTAATGGTACAGCTGTGCCACCAAGCTGAAGTATGTCACCTTGGTAATATGCTTAGTTTTCATCAGCTTTAGATCCTTTATTCACTCCTGAACCCAGTTTTAGTAGATTTTTTTAATACAATCTACCATGGCACAAGACCAGTCTCCACTCATTTAATTGAAATCCATATTTCTCCCCATACCTCAAACAACCTGTTTTCTTATCATACCTAAATTACACATGCAGGTACCACAGTGTCCACTTCAGAAAAGGATATTATTCTAGAATTATTCTCATTTTTTAAGCCCATAGGTTCAGTGGCATTTTCTGAAGGATCTTTAAAGACTAATAGAGTCTTGTTCATTCAGAAGGAACTTTCAGTAGTTTTTTTCATGGTACACACTTGTATGAAAAATTGCCTCAGTCTTTCCAATACTACAATGAAAAGAGATTGCAGACAGATTCAAAAATAAATATACAGTAATTTCACGACTATAAGGCGCATCGGACTATAAGGCAAACCCCCTGGGAGTCAGCAAATTTCGCAACTTTGTAGATCATATAAGGCACACCGGACTATAAGGTGCACTTTTTTTTGCAGCGAGGAGCTGCGCGGCACACAACAAAGTAACGAATTATTGGCAGGTCCTCAATTTGCAAATATTTTTCAAAGATTGGTGTAGCCTTTAAACGCAGCCCCAAGTGTCCTCCCCATGCGTGGGGCCTCGGCACTCCGGCCCACCCCCGGCTGGTGAGGCGGGGCTCGGGGTGGCCGCAGCTGGCGGCTGCCGCAATTCGGGGCAGCCACAGCTCACACCTCGGGGTTGCTGCAGTTCAGGGTGGCTCAGGGCTACCCGTGGCTCGGGGAAGCGCGGGGTAGTGCTGCCCTCGGCTTGGGGTCGCTCTGGGCTCGGGCCTCCCTCGGCTGGCCGGGGTCTGCCCAGTCCCACCCCCCCTCGTGGCTCAGCTCACGGCTTGCACTTCCAGGTAGGCAAATTTCTGAAGTTTGTACATTATATAAGGCGCACTGGACTATAAGGCGCACTTCTGGGTTCAGGGGAAAATTTTAGTCAAAAGGGTGCACCTTATAGTCTTGAAATTATTGTGCACATCTTTAGCTATCACTTTTATAGCTTTTCTTTTTTAAAAATATACAAATTCTATGCAGGATATTTTTTTTAAGTCACAGTTTTCTTCAGAGGGAAATTTATAAGCAATTTAAAAATCATCACTGCATCAGTAAAGATCAAAACTTTATTAAAAAGTAAATTTTCAATTTTTAATTCATCTCTATTCTTTAAATTTATACTTTTCCAATCAGTCATTTTATGTAACAACTTTGAATATTATCAGTAAAATGAGATAAAGCATTTATATTTCCACATGGTTAATACTAATACAAGGATATAGGAGGTATATGTTATGTAAAAGTACAATTTCTTTATGTAAAGTGTCTGCATTAATGAACATGTATCTAGAGTACAGGAATATTGTATTTCTTCATTTGGAAATTATTATGTGGGACTCTGACGTTAAAAGAGACTTGATTAAAAGAAATAATAATTCAGTTTCTGGTTTTGTTATGATACAAAGCAAATAATTTCAAGTAGATGCAAGCCTTTCACAGAACTAAGGAACACGTGAGAGCTACCATGTCCAAGTTCTCTTGCTTTGCTGTGGGAATTAGATGTTACTGTATGTACATCACCAAACAGTTTTAACTCTCCATTTTCAACGCTCTGAAAGAAAGGGTAAGAACTACAGAAGTAATAATTAAGAAAAACTGTACTGACGATTTTATGTGATAAGGAAACTACAGTTCTGGTATCTAACCTCAAACAAGGGCGATATTTATACTTGTCAAGAATTGACTTCTTATAAGTAGAGATTTAAAACTGCATATGCAAAAGGGTTCTGTTCAGATCGGCATTGTGTGAGAAAGGGGCTTGTATTTCACACTCTCTGAATGTTGTTTTCTGCTCCTGAGAGATAACATGGCCTCTGAAATTTGAATCTCTTCCATCTAACTTATAGATACACTAATAGCACCCTTTATACAAAAGGAAAGAATTATAAATATATGACTGCATAGTAATAACAAAAAAAGTAGTAATATCAGAAAGGCAAATACATCTGGCAGACTCAAATATTAGCAGGAGACAAAAATGAAAACAAGAAGATGCTTTTGGTGCCTATGCTGTTGTATGCTTTGATTTATGGCATGATTACATTTGATACATAGAATAATGACTGGGGTTTTTTAGCCTTTTTTTTTTTTAAAAAAAAACCTTTTATTCACAATGTGCTAAAAGGATCTTGACCACTATAATAGAATTAATCTGAGATGTGCATTGAATTATTTTTCTTATCTGCAATTTTAAAAACATAAGGTGTATGAATAATGATTTTATAAAGAAAAAAGCTTGTTTACTTTTACATAATTGTACCATTAACTTTAATGGTTAATAAGAACTTCAAATGGTTGTAATTGTGAAGTATTCCTATAAACAAAAAGTAAATGAGCTTCTACATTGATAAAACTGATAGCAATCCCATTTATCCATAAAATTCAGGGAAAAAGACCCTAATTTTTCCAGGGATCTGTAACAGAATCAAAATCTTCAGTTCCTGAATTTATACTATACCTCCTGCATTCCCTAAAAAAATAAGTAAATAAATGGGAGAAGTGGACAAGGAGAGACAGAGAAGCTTACCTATATCTCCCATTATTAGTTTAGGATTATTACTACTCTATCATTTAGAAACTGGCAAACAAATTTAAAGGTACAAATCCCTGCCCAAAAAAATGTTGCCCTTTGTATTTTTTTTCTAAATTCAGGCTCAGTTTTTGGTTTTGCCTGGTTTCAAATGTAATTGGTTTCCCTATTTTTCAGTGGGCAATCCAATAAAAAAGGGAATTGAAAGTAATCATTAAAACATTCTATATTCTTATTTTAACTCCTCAGGCCATATTTTCATTAAAACCTATGTATTATTATTTTATTATAATTTCTCCCCAAAAAGAAAAAAATCCTTCTTGGTTTTCTTTTCATGCTTTTTTTTTTCACTTCAGAGTGACCAATGTAAAACTGAAAAGATACCTTAAGTGACTGATCCAAACCCAGGTAGTTCTTAAGAAGCAAGTGTCTTTCACTTTCTCCCTTAGGACCTGCTGGCTCTCCTGGGTGAATCACTTAAACCCTAATGTTTCCAGATTTTAAAAATATTGCTAATCTAAGCTGAATCATTAGTCTGATATTCAACCAGCATGCACAAGTTAGGCTCATTTCTTAGATGAGCCTTTTAAAGTAACCACTCTGGGAAAATGTTGAGTTTGTGCGACAGAGCAGCACTGGACATGGTTTCATTGCAGTCCATGCTTCCAGGTGTTGCCTGGCTGAGCTAGACACCTTTTGTCCCCCAGTCTGGGTGAGTCTTCTACCTACTGTGTATCTTGATTGGCTCCTAAGTGAAGATAGTAATGTTCTGGTTGTTAAGCCTGTCTTTAAAATCCTGTTTTCTCAACCAATTCTGAAATGGACTTTGATATATTCACACTTGATAATATGTAAATATGCTTATTTTGATTTTATTTGTGTGGTATGATAAAAGATATTCCCAGTGTATAGTATTTCAGAGACTGGTTTTACGGAACCTGTATTTATTATGATCTTTGAAAAATAAGTAATGGGAAGAAGGCTTCATATGTATCCGAATCTATGTATTAAAGAGGCACAACTCATTGTTCAGTTCAGGTGAAGGCTTCATTGTAAATGGTAATCAGCATCAATTAGCCCCAGGTGTGAGTCTCAAAACTTTAAAAATAATTTTTCTGGGACATCATCTCTTTTTCACATGTGCTAAGCACAGCTGAAAAATCTTCAGTCTTGTCTCTTGGAGAAACATGGTTAATTTTGTGGTGTTGGCTCAAAATTTTATTTCCTGTCACCACAATGGTAGGTAAGTAATGATAATAAAAATAAAAAGCACTTGAAATTCACAGCAACTGATCAAATTTGATTAGGATAGAATCTATTCTAATGTGAATCTAATTTTTGTAGAATTATTTTTAAGCCAGAAAAAACAAAATTTTAACTGGAAATACTGTCAGAGCTTTAATCATAATAGCATAAATGCAAAATGGTAAAAGATAAACCAAAAGAATTTGCAAATTTCTGTGAGACCTGTGCTATGCACAGGACAGAGGGATAAATGGATAGACAGACAGATAGGTAGGTAGGTGCATATCGGACATTACAATCCGTAATTGCCATAGAGCAAAGGAATGTGTGATAAGAAATTAGATGTATGTGTTAATGACGAACATAAATCATACACATTTAAGAGTTGTTCATCTTTCATTCACATGGATGTGTAAATACACAGGATAATAGTACCTGACAAAGAGCTAAGAGGAGGGTTAACATCCAGTGTGAGGTAGAGTGTTTAATGGATGAACTTAAAAGCAGATAACAATATAGCATACCATGTATACTTTCATAATTGCGCGTTCCCCCAGAGATAATGGATATCATTATCAGCGGCGCCTGTCCTAAGAAACTTGGCAAGGTTATGATTGTTTGTTACAGCTTTGGTTATATTAACATACACATTAATATTTATAAATATTTGATGTCATGTTAATTTTTCATATAAGATGATTTATGTAATGCTGCTGTGCCCTGTTAGAGGGCATTTGCAGTGTGCTTCATAAGGGAAGAGAATTGATGCATGTTCTTTAAGAGGACTGGCCTGTGTATTACAGTGCTCACAGTGCATTATTCTGGAGAACAGTGATTTAAGGATAAATTATCTGAATTGCAGATACACTCCATTAACATTTTAAATAAAACATAAAGAAAAGACCACTATAGGAAATAAAACAATAATATCATCATGGGGTTTGGGGGGGAAGGGGGGGCATATTCTCCTGAATAGTGAGACTCCTTGGTGGGACCTATATTCCAAGACCTTTTTTTGCATATTGGGAGAAATTAATATGTTCATTACATAGTTGCAGACATTTGGGCAGAGATTCTGCATCAACTTTGCAAATAATTTTTGAAGAAATAATAATAATAAATGACATCGATGTAAATGTAGAGGTAGATGCAGATGTAGAGGTAGATGCCGATGTAGTTGTAGATGTAGATGCAGATGTAGATATCCCGATCCTTTGATGACAGAGATATTTTGCTATAAATCCAGCTACTAGAAACCATAAAATTTATGTATATCTAAAGAAGCAAGTATGACTTCAGAAGTGAAAGATATCTAAGTAATTATGCTTTATGCTGTTCAACTGGACTATTTCTCACTAATAACTGGAAGCACAATCACAAATTACTGAATCTGTGAATTAGTAGATATACAAACAAGTGTGATGAAAGGATAGTGTATTGTAAAATGTAGGCGGGTTTCTTCAGCTTCATTTGGCAAATATGGTTTAGGTTGGCTTGTTCATAATACTTCACACTTACAGAAAAAGGTTTACAGGGTATTTATATAAGCAATTAAATGTGCATAACAGGAAACGTCATTGCACCACACTACATGCTAAGCCTTTGGTAAAAGGACAAAATCCCTTTTTGTGCATTCCCATGGCCTTCAAGTTTATGCAGTAGTATCACATAAATGTATTTGTATTCTTCGGCAGAGAGACACAGTATTGATCAATTTATTTTACTTTTTTTATGCTTGGATTATGAAACAAAAAGAATAAGCAAAGGGTTAAAAAGAAAAAAAAAACTCACAAGAGTAATTTATATTATATTTGTTAATTTGTTAACCACGTATTCAAAGTCCCTTGCATCTTCCAGAACTGCTTTGTACTGATGTGATATTTTTAAGGTTGTAGATTATTAAAAAAAACTAACTCCCAAAATACACATGAATATATTATTGAGCTCAAATTGCAGAAGTTTAAGGTGTTAAGGAAGTATGACTGTGTTTGATTGGATAATTCCATCATAATGGCAGTCATCACTTGTCTTAAAGTACAGTAACTTCACGATTATAAGCCGCATTATTTTGACTAAAATTTTGGTCCCAACCCGGAAGTGCGGCTTACACTCAGGAACGGCCGATATATGAACAAAGTTCGGGAAATTTGCCAACCCGGAAGTACGAGCTCGCTAATTGAGCACCTGCCAGTAAAACCCCCGATCGCACGATTGTTTCAAATTGGTTACTCTGTTGCGCAGTGAGGGAAGCAGGCTCCCACCAGCACCGCAGGGCAGCACCGAGCTGGGGCGAGCCCAGCAGCAGTGCAGGCAGCGAGCCGGCGGCCAGCCCTGCCAAACAGCGCAAGGCAGCACCGTCCGCCCGTGCCAAGCCAGTGATCCCCGCAATCGCGCGATTCCGTTACTAATTCGTTACTTTGCTGTGTGCGGATCCTAGCTGTGAACAAAAGCGGGGCTTGTAATCCGGTGCAGGTTATATATGGGCGAAGAACAAAACATTGTCGACACCCTGGAAGTGCGGCTTGCAATCAGGTGAGGCTTATAATCTTGAAATTACTGTATTTTGATTTTGTCTTTTGAGTAGTAGTATGTGCAGTTACAATGTAGTTGGTACGGCACAGTGACTCGTGATTTGGCTCTGCGTCTCAGATTTTCTGTTATGTCAGACCAGTTATTTAGGATGGTTGTCTCTAATTTCATGTCCTATTTTACATATGTCTACTCATTATTCATCTGCTTTAATCTAGTTGTGTGAACAACTTCAGTAGATTTTACAGAGGCAGCAATCACAGAAAGCAGCTCATCCTTTCTAAAAAGACAATCAGTGCTGGGACATAGTGCCCATTTCTTTCTAGTTCTTGAGTGGAGTGCAAAAAATTCCAGCTTTACTATGAAGTTATTTTTGTGATAATAAAAATGAACTTTTGGAGGTCAGGACATGCAGAGAATCCCTTAGCTCTGCCGTCATAGAATACCAATCCGTTCTTTTCAGGTACAAGAATCCCACAAAAGTACCATCCTTTTTTCCTGCTGCTTCTGAGGGGTTTCCTGATTGAAGAGTTTGTTTCTCAGTATCTGTCACCAGGATACTTTCAAATCAAGATACAAACAATCAGGAAAATATAAACAAAATATTATTTCAGAACCCAGAAATTACAAAACTGGATCTTTCAAAAAGTGGACATAATCAATTAATAATTTGTTTCTGAAATATGACCTACAGGTTTTCTTACTAGATAATTTTTTTACCTCATAATTTATATTATCAATCTTAATTATGACATTTATAAAGTAGGTTTTTAACACAGATGGTGCTGTTTTAGTTGCATATCAGCATTTAACAGTTGGAAATCTGTTCCAGGTTAGTTAATCTTGAACCAGCAATAATATTTTGTATCTTGTAGTCAGCACCTGATCAAAGTAACAGCAGCATATAGGACCACTTGCCCAGAGGGAAAGAAAATAAACTAAAGATTTCTCTCAGTATGGATGTTTCAAAAACCATGTCTTTATAGCTTCAGATTAGATTGTTAAAATATATTGTCTGGGGGACTTCTCTGAAAGGTATTTTATAAGTAGTGTCAAAAGAAAGGCTTGTTATCAGTCTTAACAACAGAGAGCCAATGATTTTTTTCCACACCACTCCAACTGCACATCATGTATCCATGCTTTGCTATAAATCTGTGGAATCTCTATAACCTGCACCACAATTACCCAAGCATCCACACTGGTAACTGCAAAGTCTTTTGGCTTTTGAAGTCAGAAGATAGGATTTCACTTTAAATCATATATGTGAATGAACAGTATCTCTTGATTTTTGGGACATTGGTTTTTAAAGTATTGCCTCTGCTTGTCCTATGAAATGTGAGCACGTCTTCAAAATCACAACTATACTCTTACATAAACTTTTGCCTTGGAGAATAATACCTTGATGAATTTGTGATTGGGTTTGGTCAACAACATCTCTAATCTTTTAAAATAAAGTAAAATAAAAACCTGGCAGCACTTTGACCCAGAACTGGATTAGACAATGTAGTGATGAGTGTTGTGTAAGACCCCATGCTGAAAGTGAGAGTACTGGATTTAGGCTACTATTTTTTAAGTTCTCTTTTCAATTTTCAATACCAAATGAGAATTTCATCAGTGTTAACTACTGTGGAAGGGGAGGGTGAGAAGAAATTATAGAGAATCTCTGGGTTGGAACATGATTAAGTAGTCGTACAATACCATAACTGAAATGACAGTGGACATTAATTGGTCTTCTCTGTAGGAAATGCCAGTGTGGGCAGAGGATGCTGACAGTGAGAAGAAACTGCACGTTTGTACAAAATATAAGTACATATTGTCTAATGAAAATCTTAGAATAAATTTGATTATGTTTAATGCTAAGATTGATTTATGCAGGGTTTAAAAAATATGTCTATATTAGGTTGAATGTTGGTAGCATTATTAGAAGAGGATTTCACACAAAGGGGAAGTGTAAGGAAAAATTACCAAAAATATTGTCATCAAGTTTTTTTGACCACTAAAAACTGTTGTTCTTAATCAAGTATTTTATTGATTAAATCCTAATGTTTGCTACAAAGAATGTGCAAGGCCAATGCTTTATTAATTTTCATTACCCAAGTTGTGAGAAATTCAAACAATAAACCATATATATAATGACAAGTACATACAATAATTAGGGTTGGGGGAGGGGGAAATTGCAAGTAGATCTTGAGTTCTGTTAATACCAAACCATGGCATTTGCAAGATATGTTCGCATGGCTTCTAGGTTTTGAAGCTTCTAGGTGCTGAAAGCCTGCCTGATGAGCGACCGTAGCTGCGTGTTGGCAGTAAGAGGAGCCAAGGAGGCACACTCCGTATTTCAGCTATCAGCATGGAAGCAGGCATCCCATGCTCTGTTTAGTGAGAAGTACAACAGTATAATTTCAGTTAGTAACTAATTTCAGATTTTAAAACACACATGTCAAGAGAAGTGATTCAGTAAGACTTTCTTGTGTGTAGCATTTTTCTTTTTTTTTTTTTTTTCAGTTTAAATACTGGGAAATAGGTAGCTTTTAAGATATCCAGGTAAGAACAGATGCAGCAGAGTGCACTAGAGGAAAGAATGCAATATAACTAGTGTTGAAAATTTACTATCAAAGCCCTTATTCTGTAAGGACAACTGATGATACAGTTAATATGAAGATGCTTTCCAGCAAAGAAAGTTCTGGAACCTATTCTTAATTTGCAAAATAAAAGGTGGATTAAAGTCCTACTCTATCCATTATATTACACTATAACAGATTAAATGTTGGTCACAGTAATGAAAGGAAGACAATAAGTATACAAAATTGGTTGATTTTAAAAATTCATTTAAATAAAATATTCTAGTGAATAGAAACACTGCAAGTGTTCAGTACTCAGTACAAATCACAGTAAAATACAAATACCAGTAAAATATTTAACATTTCATTATAAAATGGTAATAGATACTGTAAAAATACACAAACATGAGTTATTAATGCATTGATGGAAAGGCATGCAGCTGTAACTGACATTTCTATACAATGGCAACAAAGAAGGGTGACTAATTCCTTCCCATAAACTTAAGAAAAATGTTTTGAAGTAGGAAAAATAGTTAATGGAGCCATGGCAAGGTAAATTTTAAAACTGGCCCTTTCCACGGCATAACTTTTGGATAGGTTTTATTATATATTTTTAAAGCTGCTACTAGTACAAGTGACTGTACTAGTAACTGGTACAAAGTGAGTTTACTAAAGCTAAGCTATTTTATTCTAAACTATGTATTTGAAATTCTCAACTTGTATTAGTTTTCTCTTAAGCTGAATTGATTGATTGATTGATTGATTTTAGATTTATTTTTTCCTGTTTAGGAAAGGTTAGTTTGGGGGGTTTTGTCTTTGGCGGGGGGAGGGGTTGTAACAAATATTAAAAATTAAGATTCATGTTTGTTATCCTGATATATATTTGTTTTACTGTAAGCTATACCACATATAATGTAGAAATTCGACATAAGTGGGGGAGGCCAAATTTAAGCAGCATTCAATATAGCGTGAAAATCAGCCAGTGTGCTGGTTATGGCAAGGAATGTTTCCTCTGATTTCATCAATGATTGTGCTCAGACTCACGAGTCAGCACAGCTAATCAAAGCAAGCCTCATAATAAAACTTCCATTTCTCTTCCTTGACAAGCACAAGCAACACATCTGACAAATCTAGGAAGGAGGATCATGAGAATAAAAAGCAATAGCAGAAACAAGGATATAGCATTTTGAACACTAGTATTTTGAACGTGTGGTTAGATACATTGTTTTCAGGACATTGTTTTAAGCACTGCTGATACTTTTCCTCTTGTTCATTCAGGTTTTCCTCTAGACATTTTCACAATGCTACAGAATATATATTATTCTATTTTTTATTTTCTACCACTTGTAGAAACATAGCTAGGAGTATTGTATATTAATAAAAAATATATTCTACTCTAACTTTGCGTCAAAATAGTAAGAGATTATACACAAAATATTCAAAACAGTAGCTTATTTTATTCTTTGGTGAGCTAAGTTACAAAGCATCTTTTAGAAAAAAAGTGTAAGACACACCAACTAAGCAGTCTTAAGTCTATCAACTTAGTACTAAATGTTAGGCGCCCATGAATGGGAAAATTGCCTAAAAAGTTTTAAAACCAACTGATTTTGAATACAGTGTTGCAAAAAAATTGTCTGTTTTCCTAAAATGTTTCTTTTCCTTCTCTTGGGAATTGCATTTAAAAATTAAACCTACTTTCTGCTAGGCCACCTCCTCCCATTTTGCAACATTCAGAGTTAGTGCATAAGAAAAAGATTTTACTTCACTTCTGTGTAGTTAAGTGAAAGCTAAAATGGGCCGAGAAAATCTTCCACTCATTTTCTGGTTATTTTGAATTAAATGGGTAGAATGATGCCACAAGGGCTACTCGAAGAGCCAAGGTTAAGTTGAATTACTTCACTGATACCGGTACACTGTAGAAACTCCTTATAATGCAAACCTTACTGGCTGACAACTATCAGCAGTGAAGAGTACAGTGCAGCTAAGGACTGGATAATGTCCCCTGCTGGGAAGGAAACGTCTGCTTTGGAAGATGAGGTTTCTGAAGATACTGTCTGAACTAAGTATTTATTACTTTAAAATTGAAAAAAATTCATCTCAGCCATTCTGTCTAGCTTCTGAAAAGGATACTTGATGATGAGCAATGGAATTTAAAATAAAAAGAGATATCTTTTTCAACCATGGTCTGTCTGCTGGTCCCAGCACAGCCATATTTTAGTGAGCCAATGCCCACACATCTCCTGTGGTCAATTAAAGTGTAAAACTGAAGAGAAAGTATTGCAGGTATGAGAGAGCATTAAGATGAATTTGAGGTAGACAAATATGTGGAAAAAATTCCAGAGCTTAAGTAAGGTGAATTTGTGTCTGACATGTGAACTGGAGGGGATGCACTTGGGGACACCTGGTGAATGTCCTCAGGGAAGCTGACTGAGTGATCACTGATTTAGTCTGATGTCCAAACAGAAAAATAAAGAGGGAAGAGGGCTGTTTCAAGTAGAACTGAAACAGAATAATGGAGAAGTTTAAAGTTACCAGGGAAAGAGAGCGTGAATCAGTTTGCTAATGCAAAAGCAAACTGGACTTTTTTCCCCACATCAAAAATGAAAAGTCTTCCTTCAATTTGATTAACTTTGGTTCACATTTTACTTTCAGATTTGTTTGGGTTTTTTTTTTTTTCCTAAGAATAGAGTTTCAAACTGAAATTTGATATTTATTTTATTACAACATATTCCAAAGCTAAGCACTCAAAAGAAACTGACAGCTGACTCTGAATAGAAAGAGAATAGAGAGATATTTCTTTTCATTAGCCTACCATCGTATAAATTGCTTAGTTGATAAAGAGTTGTTGACCAAAGGCTAAAATTTCTTAGTGCTTACTGTGAGAGCTAATGTTTATCCATCAAATGAGGTTTTCGTTTTTGATTTTCTCCTCATAAGTTATAAGAGTAAAAAAAATTACAGTAATTTCACGATTATGAGCCGCATGTTTGGGTGTCAGCAACGTTTAGGTCTTTGTCCATGTATAAGCCGCACTGGAATATAAGCCGCATTTTCATTCGCAGGGAGGACCCACATGCAACAAAGTAACAAATTAGTAACAGAATCAAGGAATCGCTTACCCTGGCCTGGCGCTGCCCCGCGGTGCCACCGGAGGGAGGCACAGAGCCCACTTGCACCCGCACAGCAGCGGGAGGGGGAGGCACGGACCCTCCGCCTCTCCCCCACGGCCATGGGGCTGGCAGGAGAGAGCCCCTGCCTCCCTCCCAGCTGCTGCTGGTACAGAGCCCGCCTCCACCGGCCATGCAACACAGTAATCAATTTGTAACAATCGCGCAATCCCGGGTTTTACTGGCAGGTACTTGGCTCAGCACCTCAGCTTGCACTTCTGGGTTTGGAAATTTCAGAACTTTTTTCATATATTAGCCGTTCCTGAGTGTAAGCCGCATTTCCGGGTTGGGAACAAAATTTTAATCAAAAGGGTGTGGCTTTTACTGTGAAATTACTGTATATTGAAACTTGCAAAACTATATTCTACAAGTAAGAAACAGCAAACTGTGAAATATTATTTCTGTGGTGCATTACATGATTTAATTAAACAATTGCCTCGTGCATAAAGTGGCCCTGCTATAGAAATGCACCACTAGTTTGTACCAAATAGGTTTTCCTTAGAATCTTTTCTCCTTAAGTTGAAGGTATTACTGTATGTTTGAGAAGAATTGCAAGGCAAAAGGTGATTTCCTGGTTAGAGAACAGAACATGTCTCCTGAAGAACTCAGCAATCAGTTTGCATCTGCTGAAGGTTTTTATGTGGTTGGGGATGAGCAGCTCTAGCCCAGTGCTCACAGTTAGCTCTAGTGGGCTAAGGATTTTCTAGAAACGTTGCCAATGCCATGCAGCACACTGCTTTCTGTCTCAGGCCGACTTGTGTGTTTCAAACTAGGCTTCTATGCTATTCAAACAATTCTAGAGTTTGAATTCTGGCCCCCAGTAGGTTTCTTTTCTATGTAAAATATTAGAGCATCATGTCTACAGTAGCACAGAGCTGCCTGTGACAGAACTGATGATGTTTCCATATAATTATAGAATACCCTGAGTTGGAAGGGACCCACAACGATCATCGAAGTCCTTTTTATTCAGACATGTAGTAAGGAAGATCTGGCAAAATCTATTGATTGTAGGGGATAAAACTAGGTGGTGATTAACTACCTTTCCTCTACATCCGTATATCTAAGAGCAGGAGACAGAATTACAGTTATAGGACAGCCTTGATAATTAGTGTAATTGGCTGATTATTGGTGGATATAGAAATCTCATTGCTCTTTGCATATTGCAATCTTATTTAGGGTGTACTAAGTATATGTGTCAAAATAGCTTGGAATTTACATGAGGATTAACACATCCCAGATGCATTTCCTGAAGCCAAAGTAGTCCTTACACATATAGAAAACAGAAAAATGAGGAATATTATCAGCAGAGACATGGAACCTATTATCAAATTACCAAAGGAAGTGGTGTGTGAATTTGATTATTGGCAGTGTTGTTACTTATTTGTATTGCCATGGCTTCGATGAGCACTCAGACTGTGAGAGCTCTCAGACACGCTGCATTAGATGTAGCATAAATGGAAAGACTTTTCCTGCTTCCAGGGAACTTTACTATCTAAGCATTAAACAAAAGCAACAAGGCAGTGCAGCTAATGGCAGCACAGCAGCACAAGGAGTACTGGTCAGCACAATCACAAACACTATCCAAGCTTTTTGAACTTACCCTGGAAAAGAAAATCTCTAAGAAAAATTTCTTCAAAGTATGAGAGGAATCGAGGAATCAGGGTGGGGGGGTGAGGGTGGGAAGCAGAGACATGCATTTCAAATTTTAGGAGTTGGCAACTGCTACTGGTATCATATGCCAGGTTGACATGGGTGTTGAGATCTTGACAGGAAGAATGCGGTGACTGGCAGGATGGAAAAGGGCAATTGGAGGATCCTTAAAATGAAGATGAGCAGCTTAAGTTTGGTACTAGAGAAGACCCTGCCAGAGGAAAAAAGTGCTATTGCCACAGTACCCAAAATGGCCAAAGTGGCAGGCTGTACAAATACAGCCTTTGCAGCAATATGTGAGAAAGGCATAAGCCACATAAAAACTGAATCAATAGTGTTTTATCTATTTTTTTTAATTTCAGTGATATAATTCTTTCTGACAGACACAAGTTTATTGTTCTGAGATTATTTTTGCGAACTATTTATATTATAATGGAAAAATATAAATGCAGAGCTCTAGTGTTGCCAGCACATGAGCTATAGATTTCTTCTGCTGCTTCTTTATCGTTTTCCATTTCTTTATGACTAGCATAAGACCAGAAAAGCTGCATTTTTATAATGTGCATATGCAAAGGGTTTCACTAGTTTTCTACAAATACTGAATATTTAAGAAAGAGGAAGTATAGCTGTGTCCTTTAGAAAGCTTTCAAGAAGATTTATGTTGTAAAATGAAGCTACTTAGAAATATTTCCTTTTCCATTTTGCATGTTGCAAGTCCTGTTCACAGAATGGTGGTTCACAGCTTTTCTCAGAGGTGGCAAATGTTAGAATTGGCATTAGTGCTGTATTGGGATTTAGGGGTTTTTTCAACCCTTTTGAATTCAGGGGCTTGCTATGATACCATCAACACATCTTAGGTGTTCAGTGGTCTGATGACATTTTCGGCTTTTAAAACACCCTGCCATTTCATCCTCTATTGAAAGTTTTGATGAATGCACTCTTGTGGATGTGATCTTGGTCCAATATAATTCAGGAGAAGTAATGTAGAATCAGACATGCTATGTGCAATTACACTGCCATGAAATCAACAGCACAAATATTGCATTGCTATGGTAGGAGCTAAGACCTGAAAATATGAAGCTAGAGAAAGCAAAAGTGTGTTTTCTTTTGTCATCCTCCATTCTACTACATTTTTCTATATTTAAATTCTGGAAAAGAAGGAACAGAAAGAACTCCTACATCCAGAAGTTGTGGGTGTTTCAACATCACCTCAACTAATATAGATTGTATTTAATAGACAACTGAAAGAAAACACAGAGGGTTGAAAGTGTATGATGGGAGGAGCTACAGAACTCCAAATTTTCTATCAGTCTCAAAACTGTATCAACTGTTGGTGGTTCTCTAATGCTGATGGGAAATATGTAAAAGAATACAGAGACTCACTCAGATTGTGATGGTTGTGCATATGAAAGTCATCTTCTGAATCTGAGATGAAAATCATAGAATCCAAGTTTACATCACTCTAAGTGGCTGAAGTCAATTCTGTTCTGAACTGCTGTTTGAGGTCAGAATTATATTATAGACTGTGTGTGTGTGTGTGTGTGTGTGTGTGTGTATTTATCACTGAAGACATTTGGAGTTTCCGTATTTCATTTCTAGTGTTTTAAGAACTCTACATATTCACTTCCATTAATTTCAATTTCTAAAACAAACAAGAAAAACAAAACTTTGTTTTTAATATGTTGTGAACTTCTCTCAAGCCATAAAAATAAACACATTTGAATAAAAATATTTAGAAATCCAAAATGAGGATAATTTCTACATCCTGATATAGCATAAATTTTCAAAAATTGGGTTCTGGTCTAGCAAAGTTGGTACAAAGGCATTAATATTAGCATCTGCTAAAGGTTTTGATTGCTGTCTGTATTTATCAATGCTTTTCCTTGGTTTTCCTAAATGGAAATCTCTCTTGAGAGGATTGGCTTTCTGCATTATATTTCTTGTAACTGTTGAAAAGCTAAGGCTGATAAACTGTGATGGAGCTTACATCTTGCTTTCTGACTAGCACTCCTCCTTTTCCTAGGTTCCTTTCCCCCACCATCAGATTGCCCTGCTTTCCATGAACAGAAAGAAGACACCATAGCTGCTGACAGCCCGTGGGGCACAACAGGTGATTATACCAACATATGCAGCATAATGCCATATGAGTACAGGAAATCAGCATTTGCAGCCCCATGCTCTTTTCCCACAGGAATCTCGGTTTGAATGTCTAGTGGTACAAGCCATTTCAACCAAAACAAATAATTTTTTTAAAAAAATATTTCAATAAGAAGTTACATTCCATTGCCATGGAAACACATAATGAAACCTACAAACAAGGTTCAAATAGGAAATAATGCTGATGAACAACAGATCCAAACCCAAGTGTACTTGCATACATTAATCCTTAATAATAATAGACCATTTACATTGCCATAAGTGAAATGTTCTGAGAATATATGAGAAGTGGTTATGTAAAAAAAAACACAGTTATTTTCTCTGATTAGCTCCTACAGTTGGAAACAGGACACAAGCTTTCAGTTACAGAGTTCCTGCATCAGAATCCTCCATAAGTAATGATAGGAAAGTGTTCCCATTAAAAAGTAAGATAACACTTGGCAGGGAAAGTGAATATATATGTTTGTATTTTTTTAATTTTATAAAGAAGCACTGAAACATCCAAAGCTTTTGTGAAATCAAGGGGAAGAAAGAGTTCTATCTTGAAACTGAAAAGACCCAGAAAGTTGTGAACTTAACTGGTATTTTTTTATAGTATAAAGTTCCATAGGGTCTATGTGTACACAGAGAGGTTGTAGCCCCATGATAAATGTGTGATGTGCCTGTGTAAGGCTCAATAATCCAGCTCTTCTGAGGCAACTCCTGTGATTCCAAACCTCTGAGCCACTTCAAAGAACTCCTGTTTTAAAAAGTATCAAAGACATGGTGGGGGGAAAAAAAATTATCCTCTGAATAGAGGACAGTACCTGTCCAGTGGTCTCAAAGAAAAGTAACTGTCATTTTATGGAGTAGGCAATATTTAGGCCACAACAAGTACTCAGTTTTGCATATGCAGTCCCATGACATTCCAAGGCCTTTGTACTATTAGAAAAAGAAAGGGAGAATTCCCTCTGCCAGATACAAATCAGTGCTTATTTTTGGTGCTGAAAATAAAAACTGCTATTCAAGAAACAAGAAAACCTCTTTCCAACAACCTAGAAAACACAAGACTCCAACACAAAAGTATCTTTACTCTTTCAAACAATTATTAGAAAACAAAAACAAAATTTAAAAAGAACACATTATTTTTAGGTTCGAGGGGTTTTGTATTGTGGAACAGATATGCATGAGCCCTTAACAAGCAGGCAAATACCAAGAATAGTTTAACAAGCAGAGTACATGTAATAGTCCAAATACAATAGATGTTGTAACAACACTCACTTGGAGCGATCTGCCCCACCTCCATCATGACTTTAATGTTTTGTGTATATCAATAAAACCAATGAGCCATAGTATTGTGTGCTTTCCTTTCTGGAAGACAAGGCACCAGCGTGAGTTTTTAATATATGTACATGCTTTTTATAAACAACACATACATTAGTGAAGATATTTCAGGCTCTTGTGGTGCAGCCTTTCTGAGCTAGGGCAAAATTATTAGACTTTGAATTTCCATTTGTAGGAAAGTCCTGTAAACACTTTCAGCTACTATTTATTTGTAGGCTGCTACAATTATGCCATATATGATTTGATTATTAGGGTTAGCAGGACCATGGCTAATGGAATCAGTATCAGGGCTACAGCAAGCTTTGTGAATTCTCCCTGCCAGTTTTCTGCATAACTACACTTGTGTCACTCACATGGCACAGGGGTACTCTAACAATTAATTGTAAACCAGAGGGAAACTTTTAATGGACCTCTTCTTGAGATCTCATGTTAAAAAAAGAAAAGTTCCCATGAGTGAAGTATAAGTTAGCTTTTCCAGGGGGAAAAAAAGGAATGAATTACATTTCTCTTCTTGTCCTTTAAATGAATAGCATAGTTTGGGTGAAATTATCAGGCAATTGCATGCCTTTTATGCAGATAATGCTATTTGATGAAAGCGGTGTTTTGATCTGCTGAGGATAATACAGATCCAGGGTTGGATTCATTGGTAAGAGTAAAGCTGTCTTCTGTGATAACTTCATCTCAGCATGAGGTCAGACGGGGAAAACTGGGATGGGGGATTAAAAAATGACACAGTCGGAGCAGTATTCAGTTCCCTGCTGTGCTCCTGGCTGCACACTATAGCTTATGTTTCTGATCTGTTATGGTATTGTCTGCTTTTCTCTCCCAGAGCAGAAAGAGATTGCTTAAAACTTTTCTTTTTTCAGCTAGAGGGATTAGTTCAGTGCAGCTTTTTTAATTAAAGAAACTGTATCTTTTTCAATGTAATTTAAAGCTATACAAGAAGGCCATCAGCATTCATAACTTAGCACTATTACCTGTAACAAAGCCTAGCCATTCATTTTACATTCAGAAGAAGAAATCACTATTAAGATTTTTGAGGGTTAAAATGTGATGATTGGCCCTACGATTGAAAGAATCACAGTTAACCATTGTCTCCAAAGAGTTTTCTGTGAAAGAACTTCAGTTTTCCTCTTAGTTCATCTAGGCTTTCTTAATTAAATCTCTGTGACACCCCAATGGTGGTTTAAAAATATTCTGATGTGTGAAAATAGATCTGAGCTTTTTTTTTTTTTGCAAAAAAGAATGAAAAAATGCTCCCAAATATTAAAATTGCATCTACAGAAAATTACTCTGTAACATCAGCCTCGTCTCTATCAGAAAAATATTTCCACACCACAGATTTTCTACGTATGTAACTAGGACCTTCATTAATAAGTAATAATATGCAAATAAATGACACATGTTCATGATACCTAAAATGGTCAGTTTGTATGTGTGGTCGTAGATGTAGATGTGTGTTTATGCATGTATGAGCATATATGCATGTCTGTATTCATACAGACACATATAGCTTTATATATCAATAGATATACACACAGTTACATATATTTTTCAGCTTGGAGAGTTGAATTTACAGCGCAATTTAAACAAGGGTAATAGCTAAAACCTTCAAATGTTTCAAATAAGGCCCATATGGTGATCACTTTACAAAGCATACAGGGACTGTGCTTAGGTTGCAACATACACATTTCCAACTAAATTCCATGCCAGATCAATTAGAAACAGTTCTCCTGAGCAGTCAGGAACAAACACAGATTGTTACCACTCCACTGCCTGAACTCTTGTCTTCCAGGAATGAAAGCAGTCATCTTGAATGCAACATATTTTACTACTAACAGCCTAAGATTTTTTTAAAACTAGTAGTATTTTAATGAAATCTCTGTTTTGGCACATCAGAGCAATTAACATCCAAATTATCACAATAAAATAGCAGATTGCTATTAGACCTTTTGGTTAAAGAGGTATTTTTCCCAGACTGTATTTGTTAGAGATGTCTTCTGCTAGAAGGAGTACATGGCACAGGAAAAGAAGAAAAGGAAAGAACCAGACTACAGAAAAGCACTTTTGGTTTCTCGTTTTTCCTCATGCAATGTGCTTTTCTTTCAATCATCTTTTCCATACATTTCCTAAATCTGAACAATTTTTTGGTGGAATTTCTTGTTATTTTTAAAAATATGTTTTTTAGCTATAAAGCTAGGAAAGAAAAAAAAATTATGACTATGATGCTTAGGTAAAACAAGACTTCTTTCTTCTTGTAAATATCATAAACTCTGAATGTGACTTAATGATATAAACTTCTGTGTGTATATATAACATCTGTATATTGACTTCTGCATTGCCATAAATATTCTGCACTCCTCCTGTTAAAGGAAAATATGGATAGTTACCTCCAGATATAGTTGCTGGGAAAGTGTTATTCCAACAAACACAAATCTTACGTTTTTCATGGCCTTGTGTACTAATTCACACAATGATGGCAGTAACGGTGCTTTGTGATGGCTCGTACTTATGAATACAAGGTGCTTAAAATGATTATGTGCTTGGGTTTAAGGCCATAAGTTTAGCTCAGGCAGTAGTTCTTAATGCAGTGTTAACACAATCTGAAAGGCATTTTTGTATTCCAAATCGTGTGCAAACTCCTTCAGGTTCTTTCCCGAGGACCCAATGAAGAGGGTCAGCAGTTTTGGGCAGCAGAAGTGCATTATTCTCACCAGAGGTCAGCTTCCCATATAGCTTTGTTTTATGCAGTGGAACACAAACTAATGTAGTGGAAAAGCATGACCCCCATTTAAAGGTTGATTTGTATGATAATCAGTACATTTAGTGGCTTCAAAATGAACGTGCGTAAGGCCCTATCTTGCTTTAATTAAGGTAATTAAGACATATTTCCCTCTGCAGACGGCTATTTAATTTTATGGCTTTGTCAGTGATCAGATTAGAATATTTGTTTTACAATTTTACCGCAACTCGATACTCGGGGACAAAGTGCCTCTCGCTCTGCTGCTGGCGGTGAGACGGGCGAGACAGCGCAGCCCTTCCCGCGGAGAGAGCGAGCCCAGCGCGGCCCCGCGAGTCCGCAGTCGCTGCGCTCGTCCCTCCGCACCCCGCGCACTGCGGCGGCACGGGCGGCCCCCGCTTCCCAAACTTTCCCCGTTCCCGCACAGGAGCGGTGCGGTTCTCCCCGGGGTTTAGGGCAGAGCGTGGTCGGGGCGGTTCGCCCCCTTTGTGACCTGGCCCCGTCGCGGTCCGCGCTCGGAGGGCTCAGCCATCGCGGGCAGCCGGGCAGGGAGGGAAGCGAGGCGGCTCCGCCGACGGCTCGAAAGCGGCCGCTGGAGCGGCTGCGAGCTCGGTCCCTGAGCGGGGCTTGCCCAGGAGCAGCAGCCGCGGAGCTGACCGCGCGAACTAGGGGGGACAGCTGTTGCCATGTGATGACCAACCGGCAAGACTGAAAGGAGGACCTTATTTTTTTTTTTTTTTTTTTATTGTTCTTTTTAGTTAGAGTTGTGATTATGAAGTAATCTGACACAGGGTAATGCCACTTGTTCCCGTTACGTAGAGGCAATCCCTACCTAGCTGCATTAAAGTGCGTCTTGACTCTTACCCCGAAGGAAAACGGATGGTTAGAAACAATTTCTTCCTCTATGAGCTGTAGATCCAGGACCGTTGACAGTGCAGGGGTCTCGAGATCTGATTTTTTTCAGAAAAAATTGTTATCCTAAAGAGCCTGGTGTCCTGGAACCAGAAAGTGCCGATAAGCTTGGCAAAGCCCGAGTTACCGTTCAAGTAAGGAAGGACACGTTAAGAACAGTTTAGGAAGTTTGCAAAGAACGTGACAATATCTTGAATGTGTGTCGTCTTTTGGAGTTACTGGTAGATTAGCGCAGGAGCCGGCAGGTCTCACATGAGAGGACGTCCTGCTCTTTCCTCTCAGTAACACCTACCGTCCAAAAAGATTTACTGATAGTCCCTTCTGGGGGAAAAAAAAAAAAAATCTCTAAGTCGATGAGGAACGCATACCCTTTTGTTCTTTCTGTACTGAAATAGGGAGCTTATTGGAAATCCAAAAAAAAAAAAAAAAAAAAATCCAAAAGAGTAGGGAATGGCTGCCGTGTGATTTTAGAGAGTTTAGTCACATTTAATAGTTGACATTAGGAAGATAGTTTCCTACAAAGCTCTAACTCAAATGTGCCTGCACACTTTTCAAATTAGTTTAACTCTGAAGACTGAAATTTAATTACATTTCAGTGAGCCTGGTAAAGGTGCTTTAGTGATGCCCAAGTAAGAGTACCAAAATATCTTGCTCTTAACTTCAAATGTGTATCAATAAGTAGTTGACTTTTGTTGTCTATCCAGTGGGCTTTGCATAAGGAAGGCATGATGTTATCTTTTTATTTATTATAAAGCAGCATTTAAACTCACTGTATTTGAGGGCAGTAAAAAGTTCAAATTAGTACTAGATTAATGGATTTAGCAAAGGTATTGCAAATGGATGAAGTAGTAGTGCAAAATATAGTGATTTAAATTTGAATTTGCAAAACTTTAAATATTGTGTCAGCACTGTAAACCAAAATTTAAAAAAAAATGTAAGTAAACCCTGAGTCTACAAGATTTCCTTTTAGTTTAGCAAAAATGCTGTTTTGTACGCCAATTACAGCATTTGGCGTAAGTTCAGGGCTGATTGTTCCTGTGTGCCTAGCTACAGGCGTTTTGTAACAATGAATTTTGTGGAATTCACATTTTCACACTGCAAGTGCTTTCTTATAAGGACTAAACCCTTTGTAGGATATTTTATTTGAAAGACAAGGTCACGATGATACCAGTTCTGCCTGCATTGTCTGTGCACTTACCTGCACAGAACTCCTTCTAGAGAGGTCTCCGTGGCTCCTATTTTTTGAAATGAAATGCCACCACTTCAGAGCCACCCACTAAGTCAGTAGGAAGTATTCATTTCAATCCCATTAGTTTAGTTATATATTTAAAATACTTTATTTAAAAGTAGTTACTTCTATTACAACTTTTCTGGGGATGAAGATATACATCATTGTCATTATAATTTTCTTTCTTTCTGTGTGCTCAATATTATGAATTACACATTGCTTGTTGACTTAAAAAGGCTTGAAACATTTGTGGCTTTCTATTGCACTTGCTGTATAACAGTGCTGTGCGATGCTGGCTCTATGTGTGTGGTACCTGCTGTAATTCCCACATGCTGACCTCAGCACTGTTGAATCAGTTTACACACCCAGGCACTTTGTCTCTCGGGTCGAGCCCAGCAAAGTACAAATGCAAAGAAAAACACAGGGATAAAACACAGGCATGTGAGAGAAAACTGCTGGACTGATCATAGACAGCCCCCTCGCAATGCCCGTTGGTTACATCTGCAGCAAGGTTTCCGTGATTAGGAGGTATTTCCAGTTATTTCAGGACAGAGGAATATAGAGATTTTCCTTGGGAACGGTTAAGATAACACAGTCGTGCATCTTTCATTACAGACTCAGAGACGTGGTGGATAAAGTTAGGAAAAATCAAAGTACTGCAGCGGGTAACCAGCTAAACGTTCAAAGCTGAACATCTGTCTAACTTCTCCGACTGTTTCGCATCTCGTGTGTGAAACGCCTTTGAGTTTAAAAGAGAAGGATAAAGGCGTAAAAAGAGAGCGGTCCTAGATAAGCAGGTAGGTAACATCTCAGTGTGCGAAAAGTTACAGCTACTACTTTGAGCCGAGTGGTTGCCGAGGGAGAAAAATAAGCAGAAGCGCCTTTGTACACCACGGAGAAACGGCTTTAAAAGCAGATGTTTAAGCTGTAATCAGGTCACTCGGCACCCGGCTCCCGCCCAGCTCCGAAAATCACCGGGGTGCGGCGGGGGGGGGGCTGCGGGTGCCCGTGCGAGGGGCGGGCTGCCGGGCCGGGGAGCGCCGCCAGCACCCTCCGGCCTTGCCGGGCGGCCCCGCCGCGCCGCGCCCGGGCTGCCGGCAGCGCCCGAGAGGCTGGGCGGGCGGGCTGCCCGCAGCACCGGCTCTGCTCCGCCAGGCGGGGAGCTGCCGGTTGTTCCCCCAAATTCTTCCCCCCCTCCCCTGATAAAAAGAAATAGGACCCCGCGGAAAACAAAAATGCAGCAGACGGATGCTTCATGCCCTGCCGGGTGGAGGGAACGCGTAGCGGAGTCGTGTAAGTTCATTAGTGTTTGCAATCAGGAGCATGCAGACACCCTCATCAGGGCAGACAGCGGCCAAGAGCCATTCATCAGCCTCAAGTGCCGCTCGCGGATGACCCCTAAATCACCGCCGGCGTCGTGGATGCGCTGATTGGGCTCAGCGTGGGAGCCGCGCCGCGGCACTGCACGCCAGCGGCGGGGACGGGGGGGAGGCAGGATGCGAGTCCCCAGCCCGGTGGGTCGTGTCCCGGCCCGGGGAGGCGCGGGGAAGCACGAGGCCCTTGGCCGGGTCCCCCACGTTACGGCGAAAGTAGGTGCCGCCGGCGGCGGCTCCTCCCCGCGCTCCTCCCCCGCCCAGCACGTCGCTGTGCGAGCACCTTCGCCCTCCCTTCCCGCAAGAAGAGGGGCCAAACTCCCTGCCCGCCCGGCGGGGGAGGAGGCGGGGAAAGTGAGCTCCGCGGGGCGCGTAAGCTCCCGCGGCGCGGGGCGCGGGCAGCAACTCGTGGCCCTCCCCCCGCCCGGCCCCCGGCCCTCCCCTCGCTCCCGCCCGCCCTCCGCTCCCGCCCGCCCGGCCTGACAAAGTGCCGGCGTGCGCCGCTCTCCCCCGCGCTGCTGCCGGGGCGCGGAGGCGGCGAGGCTCGCGGCGTGCCCGCGGTAAGTGGCGCGCTGCGCTCCGCGCCCGTCCGGCCGGCTGCGGAGAGCCGGGGCCGCCGCTCTCCGCCCTGACGAGAGCGCGCTGGGGGCCGGTGCGGGGCCGGCGGAGGTTTCTGCGGCCCTCCGTCCCTCCCTTCCCCGCCTCCCCCGCGGCGGCACTGTTTGCGGCGGGACCTGCGGCGGGCGGGAGTCGCGGGGCGCCCCGGGACGCGCGTCTGCGGCCGGAGCGCGGCCCCAGGTACGGCTACGTGGGCGCAGGGGAGCTGGAGGAAGAGGCCGGGGACGCAACTTAATGTGGAAACTCCGCGGTGCTGAGCGGTGGAGGGGGACTGGGTCTGGCAGCAGCGCTGCGCGGCCTCAGCGGCCTCGGAGCGGGGTCTGGGGCTGCTGCTGTGCGCGCTCCCGGGGGGCTGAGCGCGCTCCCGGCGGCGCGGGGCTGCGGTGGGACCGGGCACCACAACAGTTTCGGTGCTTTCCCAAGTCGGCATCCTCACTTTGGGGAGATGAATGGAAGCGTCCGCGCTCCTGTCCGGTGTGCGTAGCGGCGCGGGCAGAGGCGCGAAGGCTCGTCCGAGCAAGTTTCTGTGGGGTTTGGAAGTTGGTGTTTGTTACCGCGGGCGAGCGGGCGCTCCCGCCGCGCCCTCGGGCAGCGCGTTTGTCAGGGCAGTGACAGGCTGTGACAGGCTGCCGGGAGCTCCGTGCTCCGGAGCTGCTACCGGGACTCTACCTGCTCCGCTGCTAAAGGAGGCGGCTTCTGAGGCTGGCGTCTGTGGTGGTCTAGTCAGTAAACCGTACTGAAAATCGTGTTACTGTGTAGCGAAAACGCATGGCGACCAAAGAAATTGTGTGTCACCGTGGTTTGGGGAGAGAAAGGGGTGGTCTGTCCCTCGAGATTCCAAACATTTCTCGTGTCTGGTGGGATTTTTCTTCACGTGTATGTAGGAAGCAGATCCGCTGTTGTATGGACTTTAAAGTTTTATGTTATGAAGTTGCTTTTAAGCAAAGTAAAAAGAGGACATACCCAACTCCCATCTTGATGTGTTCAGACTGTTAAGTTTTTTAATAGGAGCAATTTCCATAAGGTATCATGTAGATGTAGACTCCTTTAAATATTTAGATTTAAAATATTTTTATAGGAAAACTTAAGTGGTTTTATTTTTCCACTTTCTAAGTACTATGTGTCTTTTATGCTGAGCCTTATTTCAATGCTTGTTTGGTTCTATTTGACTGTTACCCCTTGCATTTTTTATCTACTTCCTCAGGCAGAGTATTTTACTTCATATCACTGAAAAGTTATAGTGATATTCTGTGGATATGTGGATCCTAAAATGCAGTCTAGTAAAGAGTATATTGAAGTTTAAATGTTGCTCATCTGTGATCTTACAGGAAAGTTAATTGTAAAACACTTGAAGACACTCTCTGAAAAATACCACTGCTCTTCCTTTCTAAAATAATCAAAGTGCTATTCAGAATTATTATTGCATTCACATCCAGGAGATTAGTGTAATATTGTATGCAAAGAAAAATTTTCATAAATTGTACTTTTATGTAATATAATAGTTTGGAAGAAGGGCCCCTATATAAGTATGAACGTACATCACTTAGATTTTGGAAAAATGTAACAGTTTGAGAAAAAGTATTGCCTTATAATTCTGAAGCTTTGCTATTATGAACTTGCTGGGTTATTTTAAAGGTTTGGTAAATTAGGGGAGGAAAAAAGCCAATAGTACAGAAATATTAGATACATACATCTGATTAAAAATGGAAAGGGGTTCAATGGTGTGAACACTGAGATAAAAGATGCTCTTCAGTATAAGAAATACTTGACCCCACTGAAATTCTTTTGTTTAGTATGTTTTGAAGGAATACAATCCAAACTAACATTCATAATCCAGTTAGCAGGTTAAGACTGGTACTTCAATCAAATCTCTTAGAGCTGGGAGTAATTAGTCTCTGTTCAAATGACAAATAGAAGAAAAGAATATATTAATAGAAACTACATTTAAGGTTACAAATGAGTGCACAATGGCTGCTTTAATTAACATTTGTTTTATAGAAACCCCATAAAATATTAGAAAATGAAAAAATAACCTGAAAATAATTTGTCATCTCCTAGCCACAACAATTAACAGGTTATAGGCTTGGTTCAGTAAGATATTCAGAACCTTTACCTTCAGTTAAAATCAGTGAGTGTTGTGCAAACTGATGCCCGTATAGATTGATGCAAAAACTCCCATTAACTTGCATCAGTTTTGGATTAGGCCCAGTAAAAGCTGAGGATGCCCAGCAACTTGGAGGATCAGGTGCTGTTTGTGAAGGGGAGTTGTGCTTAAAAGACAAGAGGTGCTAAGGCTTCAGGTCAGAACTGCTCTTATTTTTGTAGTGATGCTTCACTTGCTATACTTAATTCTGCATTTCTGTTATAGAAAACTCATATCTCTGTCAGTGTATAAGAGAAACTATAAAATTCTTATAGAGCAAAATTACTATAGAGAAATCTTAATTTTTTTTTTTTCAAAATGTAAGTTGCGCTTGTGTTAGGTTTAGAGGTTGGTTAGAACTATACTGGCACTACACATTAGAGATTATTATACAGATATATTAATCTTATTAACATTATTTTCTTTTAAGAATAACTTTACTGTAGAATATCTTCTGTTAAATGAATACGCATAAATTTGTTAGCCTTGCTGTTTTAGTAAATGTAGTGATAATGTAACTATCACCTCCAAGTTTGTGCAGTATCAAGAGAAAAAAATATTACTAGAAATAATTTTAATGTGTTTATTAGAAAATCCTTGATTTGGTTAAATATATTTTTTACCCTAGGCTACCTAGTTAAATGAGTAAGTCCTTTCAGGATACCTGCATGCAATTCTTCTTCGACTGAGGAGTGTCTTAAAATCAATGCTTTATCTTTCTAACAGAGTAGTATTATTTGTGAAGAGTTTTAGCTTGTAGAAAACATTTCGGGAACCCAGAGTTAGGGTTGGGGTTCACACTGTCAGCTGAGCAATTAAAAGAAAGCCCTAAACCTGTTTGAAGGTAAGAGAGGCTTTAAGAAACTACAGTTGTAAAAATATGCCATTCTAACAGCCTTTCCTTAGTTCTAAAACTGATTAATTGCTGTGTCTTATAAAACCTGATTTATTTCATACTTTTTTCATACCAAGCATTACCATTATGAACCTCTCCTTATAAGTGAGATTAATGTTTCTGAGCAAAGAAGTGGTTTGGAGGGCTGCATTCATTTTGAGTGCTATTCTAATCAATTCTAGATACAGCATTTCACAATGTATCAGTCTACATCAGAACCTGCCTTATTATGTAGAATTAACTTGTTAGTGATTGATAGGAAGCCTGCTCCATCTCCAGAGGTGATTTGTTAGAAAACAAGTGTTACAGGTTCCTGGAGTTTGAGTATAGGGTCAGGCAACTTAGCTGCCCATTCTGTGGCCTGACTGAAGCTCGACAGAGAAGTTGGAAAAAAATGTTGTGCTGTTTTTGGTGGTGCTNTTTTGTTTTTTTTGTTAAGCTAAAAAACCCCCAAAACCCCAAAAGTCCTAAAACCAAAATGCTACACTTGCATGAAATGGTGCTCCTTACTGTGGTATTTGGCTTCACAGACAGTCGGAAGTGGCAGGTGTGAGGAACAGGCAGTGTCTTTGTGCATCACTACACGCTGCTACAATGTATGTCTCCTGGATTATTTGAAGGAATCGCTTCAGCATTTGAAATCAAAACTCAGAAGGCTGGTTTCAGGTGACAAGGTGCACACCTACTAGATATTGCCTGCATAGTTATTAAAAGACATACCAATGCTATATTTTCTCTTTTAAAAGCAGCAAGGATTGTGCTTGTTTCAATAGCTAGTGAAATATTTGCACATTCTGTCTGTGCACATTTTGGTCCCAGCTTCACCACTGTTTAATTCTTAACCAATAGGCTATGGTCACACACTACTGCTGAGTGTGATGCATAAACATTTCAAGTCCAGGGGAAAAAAAAATAAGCTTCCTTAATAATGAGATAACAATAAGTTTAAAAAGGCCAAATATGAAAACATATATGAGAAACCTCTGAAAATGGTAAACAATTCTAAGAAGATATAGGTGTATGCAACTATTATGGGGATAGTAATTTAAATGTAAATTATAGTTATTCATATGTTTCTTGAAAGGTGCTAATTGCATTCAGTACATTTCTAAAGTTTGCCTATTGGACTAATTACATCAGTCTTTTAGTTCAAGTGTGCATGTAAACAGTAACAGAGCGTTGCAACTGAAGCGTTGCGTAAAAGTATTTCTGGTCTTATGCAGATTAGAAGTAATAAAATGACAAAATGTTTGTGAATACCAGGCTCTAAGTGCTCCTCACCTTTTAGTTCAGTCTGAATATATGGAATAAGCATTATTTGTGCAGGTTCATTTTAATGTTGCAACTGAAATAACTGCTACTGAACAAATATGAAGGGAATAGTATCTTAAACATATAATAAAATGGAGAGTACAGCACAAACCATATCTCTGATTCCCTTCTGAGATGCAAGTCTGGCTGCATGTTCCATACTTTCACCTTATGGGAAATATACTGTTGTTTTGAAATACACTTTGTACAAAGCTGACATTTGGATGGCACAAGGTTGAAAAGTTTAAGTCTGGAACTGTTTTGTGCTGATATGTGCTGTGAGTCTTGCAAAGAAGTGGGTGTGCTTTTATAATTTAGACTGCAATTCAACATAGAAGTTCAAGCCTAGGTGACCTAATTATTTTAAATTTTGCAACTTGAGTCTGTAACAGATTGAGGTTGTTGATACTTGGTGTGTATGTTTGTGTCTACAAAACCATTAATTGCAAACATTAGTGCCTAGATGTATGGAAAGCAAAACAGTAAACTAGAAACTGCAAAGTGCTGCACTAAATTCAGCGCTGATTAATGTACTCTACAAATCCACTAAATTAGCAAATTTCCTGGATTGTCATGTACTAGTGAAATGGGAGGCTGTAGTAGAACTTTGTGTTAAAATCTCTTAATAACTGAAATGTGCCTTAAAGGTTATAGTAACTTTGGTTCACTTTTACAGTAAGAGTTCATGAATGCAAATTCCATCTTTGTGTATAAAAGAAAACTTTTCAACTTGAGAAAATTTTTTTGTTTGTTTGCTTTCTTGGCTTTTATATTTTTATCACACTGCTAGTAAATATTTAAAATTAAAATCTTAACATGCACTAGCTATGGATTGTAATTATATGATAATAGAGTCTCTATGCTTTTTTTTTTTTTTTTTTTTCTCCCCCAACACACATCCATTTCATCCCTGGCAAAAAGCTGGAATGATTGCAGAAATTTTTATTGCAAAACAAGTCTACTAGCTTGGTTTACTCTTTCAAGTAATTTATTTTAAAAGAAAGGAGAATATATTGTATAATGATGGTTTAAAATCTGTTCTATAAACCTTTAAATTTCATGAGTTAAGATCTACATCTTTTGAATCTGAATTACAGAAATGTAAAATTGCAGCTTGCAAAAATCATAAGATATTATGACTTCAATTTTTCCTGTAACAGCATAGAAAAACATTCAGAAAAGCCTGTAAAAGCTGTCTTGGTGTGAAAGTTAGAATGTGTTGTGTTGAAATCAGTTGTGCTGGTGGTGTTATTTTTCAACATTGTATTGGATTTCTAATAATATTCTTGACAGCGGTTAAACCAACGTACAAAGGAACTAATGTGTCTTATTTCCTTATTTGAGTCTTGACAATTTTTAGTGTCTTAAGAAAACTGTCAAGGGTAAAATTGGTAAAATACAGATTTGAAACATTTTTCTTGGCAGGAGTTGAATAGAAAGTTGCATGTGAGAATTTTTAGAGGAGGGGAAAAGAAATTATTCACCACATGATTTATTATAATACAGCAATAGATTCCTAAATCATAGAAGTCCTTGATACACTTTGACTGGATCATGGAGGGGGGTGACTATGTAGTGGTTGAAGAAATCATCATTGCTAATAAGTGTTACTTTAGATTAGCAAATGAAAGACTGCATAGTCCTTCAAAGGCCTCATCCATTCTCATTATAATCCTTTGAACATTTGTCTGACCTTTCTAAAGAAATTCTACAGAAACTTTATGCTTAGGGTTCCACATAAATAAACTGACCAGCACTTGTCTCAAGAAGTTTGTAACCTAATGACAGGAGCAATAATACATCTTTTTAACAAAAAATATATTAATTGTTACTTGCCACAGCAAGTTGTTAATTTATTTATTTTAAAATGTCACAATGTAATACTTGAGAATGAGTGTAAAGCAGCTTTTTAAAAGCAAACAATATCACAGATCTCTAACAAAAAATCTAAAACCAAATTGTATTGCTAATATTTTTCCTCTCAGTTTTGTTATGGTTTATACCTATAGAAAGCTGGGGTAGGTGGAGTAGTTTTTGTTTTCAAGGCTGAGTGTGTGAAGTTTTGTGTAGCTGGGACATGCCCAGCTGAAGCAAAGCAGCGTAGCTCTGCTCACCTCAGTGAAGACGTTGCCATTTACCTTCTGGGTCACAGCATGTAAGGCTATGCTCATGAAACACTTAATTTAGATTTCGCTTTAACGCCTACATTGTTTTTCTTTTTTATAAGCAGTTCATTTCTTTCCTTTTATAAAATACATGGCTTATTTGAGTAGGCTTTGGTGCCTCTCAAAAGCATCATGGCTCAGATGGGTTCTTTCCAGGAAAAGAAAACACCTCTTATTCTGTTAGTAAACTCGGCAAAGCAGAAAATTATTCATTTTATTAAATCAGTTTTTTTTTACGAATGACATTCTTTATTCATATTACTGAATATATTCAAATATTTGAGGTCTCCCTACTCTTTTTAAGAGAGATTCTTGATTTCGATGTCAAAAGGTTGAGTAGCAGTATCCAAACCTATGCAACTGGAACTGACGAAAGATGCTATATTCCAACAAAGCAGCTGGTTGTAATCTTGGATAATCTTGTGGATTGCTGTAGCAACAAAGGCAGTCACTGGAAGTCTTAACGTTGAGACAGCAGCTACTAAATTGCCATTTGTTCACCATTGTTCCCGTGCTGAAAAGCAGAAATTTTGTATTTTTAGAGTAATGAAGGAACTGGAGAAATGCTGGACCTCTGCAAATGATTGAGCTTAGTCCAGACAAATAAACAGGTAATTGAGGTATGAAACAAAATGGGTATTGGCATAGAAATATTCTTTTTCATATCTTGCTCTGCTGATAATATGCATACGTGCACACATGTTTTGGATTGTCTAATCTTCAATATTACTACTTTGGATTTGGTGTAAATTGATGGCAGATGAATGAAAAACTTCCCTGGCAGATTTTTTACAATATAGATGTGTATCTGTGCGTATATGTACTGTGACATACATGACAAATACTTAGTAAATGTACAGTACAAAATTGCAGGAGGATTTGTCCTTTTCCCCTCATTTATCTGTCAATTGCTGAAGTTTGTGATTTCAGCACCTGCCAGTGTGTTGGGAGGTGTCAAAAAAGCTTAGGGTCTGAAGTCCAGTGACATCTCAGTGAGAGCTGGGAGCAGAAATGCTCATCACCTATTAGGAAGCTTTTCAGTCATTTGTGTATTGATAGAGTATGAAAAAAGACCCACCTAGAAATCCAATCTATCTAGAGGTGTGCTAACTCAGAAATACAACTATGAATGACTGCACTCTACAGGTAACCTAGAAGGCTTCCTGTAATAAGGGATTAGAAAAGCTGGGGCTTTATTTTCTTTCTTGGATGAAGAGTATCTTAGCATGAAAATGAAATATCAACTCTCACTTAGTGTTAAATGGTTATAATTACATTTAGAAATGTTTTAAGTACTTTAAAAATGCATAGCTGCTCTTATTATTCTTTTGATAATTTCATGTTAATTGTGGAGTGATACAGGGTTAATGATATAAAATTGTTAGCACTTTTAATCATATGTTTAAGAACAGTGCAGACATTAAATGCAGTAAACTGAATATGTGGGCCTCATAAATAAATGCTGAATTATAATACAAAGCACACCATGACCAAATTAATTAGTATGTTTAATCTAGTGAATTCCAGCTAGGCTGTGTACAATATGGACATGTATTTAATTTCTAAATTTAATATTAGCTGCATAAGTCAACTCTTACTTAATCAGTGCAGATCAGTAATAGAAATATAATATATCAGGGGTATTACATAAGCTTTTCTCCTTAAATAAGGTGTTTTAATATTTTTTGAGTTTTAAATATTGTAATTTTAAAAAAAAGTATATGGGTAAGAATGTTTCCTGTGTTCTCCCCACAATTTGTTGTCATCAGGAGGTAGAATTCCTGAGGTCCAAAATAAAATATTCATTCAGTCAAAATGGCGATGCTCATTAACATTCATTCAAGGATCTAGGGCAGAATGTTTTGTATTTGCTTATTTGATACAAAATTTTCTGTTGGTAGCTTTGCTGTAATCATTGTTATATCAATTTTATTTATTTGGGTAGAGTTAAAATGCCAGTGGAATAATCTTGATTTTTCATTTGAAAGCCTTACTTTTTGCAAAGAAAGTGGAAAATAAAAGGCTATTTAATTTTTTAATAACCTGTGAGTACTTCAGATTTTTCTTCTTGTAAATTACAGGTGTTAGATTGTTATAATGTGATCTATAGGGCATACAGATTTTCTTGAACTTATCTTCTGAAATCTTAAATGTGAGTTTAGGATAGAAATAGGAAATTGGGTGGTATCGAGTCCAGTTTGGAAAATCTCTAAATCTGTTCAGTTGGTAGTTTCAGGGACTTCAGTGAGATTGTGTAGTGAATAGGCATTGTCCCTGTGATCAGTGGTCTATAGGCTTAGGCTCATTGCTTTCAGAGGAAAGTCTGAGAATAATCAGCATGTGTTTTCTTCTTTTTTTCTTGATAAGGGATTACACACTCTGCCTGTAACCTCTGATATAAATCTACCTTTGCTTTGTGTTCTTTTTTCAGTAAATAGTTGACTAGAAATGAGTTGATGAACTGCTCAGTTTTTATGGAGAGCCCATAAAGCACAGAATGGGCTGACTGCACTCTGGTCCTCAGTCAAACCTTATTGTTAAATGTATTTAGGATGATTTCCACCCCGGTTCCCAGGATTTGGAGCAAGCAAATCCAATAACTGTTTATTTGCTGCACCACACAAAGGAGTGCACTTGTCCAAAAGGGGGCACAGTGAGGTTATGCCTGTGCAAGCCTGTTAAACAGCGCTTTCCCACGTGCTGGGACACCATCATCTCTGTGGCTAAATTCTCAAAGAGCTCCCTTATGGCATTTTGGTCAGTACTGATTCATGGCACTCCCAAACAATTCTTGGGCATGGTAGCAGTTAAGACCAGAAATGTATTTGTTCTGGGGACTGCTCTAATTAAGCACTTTGCATCTTCTTAATTTAGAGGTTAAGACTAGTTACTAGCACAGACCTGATTTAATTAGACTGGTTTTAAGCACGGGTTTGGACAAGATGACCTCCAGAAGTCCTTTCTAACCTAAATTATTGTGCAATTACAAGTCTTTTGTTACACTCCTTGCAGTCCTTCTTGGGGGTGTTTAATTTACTATTTGGGTGTCACACCTGAATTCAGTGTTGCCAATGGTAATTTTATTGACTACACTTCCAAAAACAGTCATATAACAGGCTCAGAAGTAAAATCATCGTATTTGTGTTTTAATCAGTTTAAATTAACAAATGTTAGTGTTTCATATGTTTAGTGTTTTAACCTGTTGTAGGAATAAGGTTTTTTTCCACCTTGCTTGTGTAAGATTGTTCCTATTAACTTAATGAAGATTTGTGGGAGTGGACAAGAATAAAGAGGACACCCAGTGTTGGAATCATTGTAAGGTGCAGTAAGTTTTCCCACACTAGAAACTTGATACAATTAATTTCAATATTAAGTAAAAACTAACTTCATTTTAGTCTATTCACCTGCTAATTATTGCATACTGCTAAACTGACAGAAGTTTACTGGTTTATAATAAGTGCACAATAGCTAGCTGTTTAGGGGCAACATCATGCAAGAAAACCAGATTAGCATCTTTTTTTTTAAGGTTTTTATTGTGAAACTGGATTGAAGTTATTAACTGATGCATTATGAGACTCAAACCTGTAGGATTTTTAAAAGTTTTTGGTTTTGTGTGGTTGGTTAAAAAAATATACAAGAGTAACAAATTACAATGCTAGAATTTTTAAAATATTAATGAAAAAATAATTTAAAAAGTTCATTAACCCATCACTTGTTTTCCATGAAGAGGCTTTGCTTACATCTAGCCTAAATGAAAGCTACATCACCAGATATCACATTGAACTGTAAATCCCCTTAGAATCCTATGTGGGCTGTAGTTCAGTGAGCCCAGGAGGTTGAATGAAACCTAAAGGAGGTTTTTTGGCAGGACCTCCTTTGCAGCGCTTCAGTGTCATACCCAAAGGAAATGACACTTTTCTGTGGAGGAAAAGAAACAGTCTATAAGGGATCTTGTCTGCCTGAGATGAGGCACCCGAATGGGCTATCTTTGTGAAGGTCTTTAAGGCATGTCATGATCTCCTCCCCATTGCTCTGAAAGCCGGACACTTTCTGCAGTAGCTCTGCTCTGAGATGCCTGAAGCATAGTCTCAGTTTAGTGGTTTAAGCTAAACAGACGGCATTTCATACGTGCTGCCTCAACCAAAACTGCATCAACAGCTGTGCAAGCATGTAAAAATAGCATGGAAACCAAGGGTTTCTTTGACTGGAACCAAAGAAATTATTTTCAGATTTGCTTTTTAGTTTTGATAAATATTTTTAATATTATAACTGAAATCGCATTATAGATGTTTCAAAACTATTGTTTCACCAATGATTTTTGGGTTGAGTATTGTCTTCAGGTTAAAATAGGATCTCAACTTCTATATTAGCATACAGGAACTGCATACTAGAATGTTTCAAATATGTAGGTTTCATGCTTTTAATATGTATTGCATTGTTATTGTTTCAGGGGAGAAAAGCTTTATAAATTATTTGCTTATAAACAGATAAGCACTGTATCTACTGGTATTTTGAATTTTTTTTTTAATGCAATTAAAACAATTTTAAGTTAGAAAAAGTGCAAAAATTGGATTAATTACATAAAGCTATTAAAACTGTTATAGCTCACTGATATTTTTCAAAAATATAAATAGACAGTAGATGTGGAATTTCCCCCCCCCCCCATAATGTTACCAATATATTTAGTTTAATTTCATATCCTACAAATCAAAATACCAAGGTTTCTAAAAACTTGGTCTTAATATTTTTTCTTCCTGCTCTCCTGTGCCATTTACATAGCCACTTCACTCAGCCCCGTTATGTTTCTCTCTGATGGCTGAAAATGACTGTTAGATATCAGTTTCAACTTGCAGAAGATGGGTTGTAGATTTTTGGGTGACAAGCGCAGGAGCTACTTGTTTTTTTGTCTCCTCTGTGGTGGTTTATAACTGTCTTGAAAAACAGTAAGGTGGTGGTTTGATTAACACTTTAAGCTTTTATAAGCTGTCAGTGCATCCTTTAGAAATAAAAAATTGCCATCTTGCATCCTGTTCTCTCTGTTGCCCTCTCCCTTGTTGTAAATTCAGCTGTTTGTCTCTATATTGAATTCAGAGCAGCAGTATAGTTAAAATACATTTTGAATGCTTAATTTTAATTTTTTGTAATTTTTTTTTCTATGTTGGTAGTAGCACTGACCCTGTTCAACAGCCAGCCATAACATAGTGGTAGGTGTAGGACTAGAATGTAAGGAGGATAAGATTGCATTTTTAGTTTGTTTTGAAAAAGGGAGTAGCACACCACCTACATTTTCCTTACTTATTAAACTAGAAACACCTACAGGAGAAAAGTAGGTCCTAGAAATGAGTTTGGAACACATGTTTTTTACTCTCTATGAATTGCTCTGTTTTGTGCTCAGCATCACAGCAAAAAACCTTTGGGGCTAACCTAACCAAGAGAAACCATAAATAAAAGAGAGGAAATTGAAACACAAGATTTCATTTTTTCTTTTCCCCTTGAATAACTGTATGTGCATTCATATAGTAGGACCATATGGTTGCTTGGTGGGTTTGTTTTTCCCCCATATTACCATTTTATAGAAAGAAAAGCAATGGTACTGAGAGTCCAGAGGAAGACCACTAGATGAACAGAAGGATGGGCCACCTTTCCTATGAGGAAAGCTGAGAGAACTGGGATTGTTCAGCCGGGGAGAGAGAAGGCTTTGGGGTGACCTAATTGCTGCCTTCCAGCACCAGAAGGGATCTTGCAGGACAGTTGGAGAGGGACTTTTTACAAGAGCATGTAGTGACAGAACAAGGAGGAATGGCTTCAAACTCAAAGAGAATAGTTTTAGACTGGATGACAGGAAGAAGTTCTTTACTGAGGGTGACAGGCACTGGAACGGAATGCCCAGAGAGGCTGTGGATGCTCCAAACCTGGAAGCTTTTAGGGCCAGTCTGGATGATGCAGGTCTGAACAACCAGATCTAGTAGAAGGTGTCCCTGTCTATGACAAGTGGGTTAGAACTGGAAGTTTTTCAAGTTTTCTTCCCACCCAAGCCATTCTGTATAAATGATTCTATGCTTCCCTTGCTCTGTATTCAAATTGCCTTAATTCTCCAGCAGCAGGAGGGATTCCACAGCAATTGTTACTTGTTTACAGAGGATGTAACAGAGCTGATTTCTTTACCCTATGTACTTCGTATTTCAGTTTTTGAAATAGCAAACGTTGTCAGTAACTTCAGTGCTATCAATGCCTGTGTTGGTGGTTTGTGCTTTTTGAAGCTTTCAAGGAAAGACTAACCTGGAATTGATTGCTTTGTCTGAGAAACAAACCTGAGAGAGAGGAGCTGCAGCTATTTATATAGCTTTTCCCTCTGCCCACCTATTTCTCTTTCTAGACATGGATGTATAAAGGGATCATAGGGGTTTTCACACTTTAACCCTTCCCTTTAGTACCAGCTGATGTGACAGCAGGTAATTCTGCATTCTGTGATGGACTTATGGTTATGCCTTGTGCAGCCTTGCTGTTTGGAGGCAGCACAATTCAGTTTCCTGGCGAAGGTCATCATCACTTAGCTATAGGTTATGATGCTGATGCTTTTATTTTTCCTGTTGGGGCTGTTCTGTTACCCACGAACAACAGATTCATTGGATCAGAAGAGTGCAAAGAAGGGGGGATGTGTCATTGCAGCCTGATGCTTAGGGCATGCATCTGAGAATGGGAAAACTTACAGCTTCCTTTAATCTGCCAGAAGTGTCCTTTTCCTTCATTCCTGGTGCTGACGTGAGAGTTGGTATGCCTTTGGGCTAAGCCACAATTTATCTGTCTTAGAGATACATATACACACACACATAATTTTTTCCCCTCAAGTTAATTTTCCTTTTCCTTTTTTTTTTTGAGTTAGTCTTTGCTAGATCCATTTGTGAAGTGTCTCTTGGTGCCACAGTACAGTTGCCAGTGCTGGCACGCAAGAGGAAGGAATTGATAGCTTAAGCTGGGAATAAGAAATTGCTAGGAGGGCTGGAAATGCACTTTTAAAAGGGATTATATGGTATTAAAACATGTGTCTACAACATGAATGCATAGATATAGAAAAACTAGGATTTAAAAATGTGACCACTTTCTGCTTATAAGGGTTGTTACTACTTTCCTAGCCCAAATCTGAAGCCAAAGGCATGTCTGCCTTTTAGGATTAGAATTTTGTTTTTCTCTAGAGAAATAATTGCCAGTTTGGCATTTGGGTCAGATTGTGGTCTGCATGGGACTAGTTTTCTACATGCAAAGAGAAGAAATATAAAACGAAAATCCTGTGGCAAAGTAAACAGTTCCAAAATTAAATATAATAGATTAAAATAATTATTTATTTCTCATGCTGTAAGTGGCACAGTGTTTCTGATATAATTCAGATTATTCCTGTGTGCACGGATACCTGAACCTGCCTTCCAACCACTTGCAGTCTTGTCCCACTAGTGAGAACAGAACTGCTATCAGTACGGGTTAAACACATATGACATTCCAAACTTTTTACAGTCGTTGATGAATAGAAGTTACCAGTAGAGTTTATTATGTGTCATAAAACCTGTTTACCCTTATTTTACAGACCTGAGCACTGAGGCTATGAAAGACAGTTTGCTTGTAGGACCACAAGAACTTAGGAGCAGGGCCTTCATATAACCTGACTCCTCCTTAGGTGGTATGGAGGGTGGTCCATGCTCTTTACAGGCTTATTTTTGGCTTGCCTTTAATTTTGACTTGGTGCATTAATTTGTCTTTCAGATTTCTGGAATCTTATAATTCTGTATGAAGTGAAGTGTGTCAGGTTGTGGTTTTGACTTGCCTGTCCTCAAATATGGCCATGTCTCAAAGGAAAAGACATATTCACTCCATTTCTTTTTGTTTGAAAATCATCACCACTGTTACTTTGTAGTTCCAGTGTGATTAAATTACTTTGCTGGGTATATACAAAGAAACAACATGCTGACTAACAATATTTTTAATAATTTTAGGTGACAGGCTCAGCCGCTCACACATTTTAATACTCTCAATTCCTTGCTGCTGCCATCAGTGAAAACAGTGATTGTTCTAAAGTGTACATGGTAGCACAAGCATGGCCCTAAATTAAGTAGTCTCAAAAATATTCCCATGATGGTGTACGATGTGCCTTGTGAATGTAGATTTGCTGCTTTTTTTTCTTAGCTGCACCTTGGAATTCATTGAGTAGAAAGGTTTTATTCCTAGATGCTGATGCTCATGTCGCTTAATTTGGGTAATAGTAGTCTGTTGTTTTGGTGTTACAGAACTGTTATTAGGTAGTTGGCTTCACAGATTTGTGTAGATCACAGTTAAAATGAATAGAAAATTATCTTATTCTGTTTTCTCAGGAGTATAAAAATATGCATTAACAGCAATATGAACATGTTTTACCAAATCCTATAGTCTGACTTGGGTTACTTTTTTGGACCACAAACTTACTTTTATATGTATAGTTGCTACCTAAGAGAATCTTGATGTTTTCTCAGAGGTGAGGTCATTATCAAGAAAAACAAGTATTTGAAAGCTAAAGATACTGACAGTATTTGGAGCTTAACCATGCTTTTCTATAAGGGAGCGTTGAAAGAAAAGATGATGACATAGAAAAGTGTGTTGCACCCATGAACCAGTTCAAATAACCTTTATTAAAGAAGAGTAGACAATGATAATTCTGGCTTTTTTTCTGTTTCTTCTCATAAATCCAAGCTGAGGTGTTCCAGTCTAGGTGTGTATTGACGAGACCTAATGTGTTTTTACCCTTAACTACTCCAGTGTGTAAACTGGTGATGTTAACCTGGTTTCAAACAGTGTGAGCTGAGCTGTGCTGGGTTGAAAGAGGCTGGAGCTCCAGGTTAAAAAGTCCTGGAGCAGGAGGAAATTGTGTGCAGTGCTCAGCCTCCTCAGGTCTGTACTCTGAATCTGTTGAAAAGTCACAGGGTTGAGGATGCAGCTCACCAGACAGGATTGTTATTCCAAAGGGGCAAAGCATCTCTAGAGAATTCCCAATCAGGTGATGTTTTCATTGTATGTTTAGAAAGGTCTCAGATGACAACTGAGATGAAAAATGCATACTTTAGTGTGTAAAACATTTGGATTCCAAAGTCTCCTGTGCTTTGTGAGATTAAGGACCATTTATTGAAAAGAAAGAGTGTTTCATCCATCACCTTTCCTCTGATTTCAGTTATACAATGTCCTTGGATCAACTTGGAAAAGTAAGGTTAAGGAAGTAAGTTTTTGGGGTTTTTTTTAAGCTGTCTTTAGAAAGAGAATCACTTGCCCATAGTGAATTGTGAATCATGAACTGCATCTTTGCCCACTGCTTGGTCTGTAGGTCATTGTTCAGAAGGTCCTGGAATGAATGCATTGTTCTCCAGAAAAGAAAATGTTCAATTTTGGTTCTAAGACATGTCCTTTCTTTTAGTGTCAGCTCATCATTAACAATTTGTGGACTGAGATGTCCGTAAGGATGGGTAAATTATTTTGTGACTCTTGCAGTTTAACTTTTGTAGGCTCCGTTGCCTCAGTACTAGTTTGATTTAAATCCTTATTACTTTCTCCACTTTTTTAGTGTCATTTTTAGCAGCTTTCTTATTTCCATGTGCCTTTCTTATTTTGAGGTAATGCAGAAAACATCTGACTAGAGAGTTTTTTAGTGTTTAGCTTTACTGAAATATTTAATGAAATACTTTTTTCCTTGAAAACACATGATACCTAGTAATCCTGTTTATCTGTTGTCATTATTTCTTGTTTTAGACTTTGCCTAGAGGGGCTTTGTGCTTTGCACAAGGAGCTCTCAAGAGCTGGAGTTCCTTACTGCAATTGCACAAGGAGTGTGTGTATTCAAGATGGAGATTAATGCTTGCTCAGCCAGTGTGGGGTTGGCAAATGCAGTGGGCAAGGAGGAGGAGAAGTCATGCTGTTCTAGTACTGATGCCAAGCAATTATATTGGATAGCTTTACAGACTTACTTCACCAGATTTGAGGACCAGATAATTGAATCTGCTGACATCCATGTGAATTGTAATGATGCAGCTCAGTCCCCATGATTTTAGTGAAACCAAAAGATTTCCTCCCAAGGTGAGGAATCGAGGTGTTTGGCTAGATGATCTGGTAAAGCAAAAGTCTGACTGTGAGACTCTATGCCTACTGAAACTGATATTGCGCAGATATGTAAGTATTGGGGTGTCAGTGCAGGATGCTGTGTCCTTCCTAAGCGATACAGACATTTTAGTTAAGCTGTCTGGTGTGAAGATAGGCTCGTGCCTGCGAGGTCTGTGTCACGGCAGCAAGCGTGCTTGGAGTAATATGTCTTCAAAAGCTGACCTAGTCTGAGCAGTGATGGGAGAGTGACCTTGCAATTGTGCATCTGCTCTAACTTTGATACAGGGGTCATTTTGTGCATTGTTTTCTTTGTAAATCAAGTTGCCTGTTCCTTCTGCAGAGTCTACATTTTTCTGTTTCAAAATACTTTGTGCAAACATAATTTTTTACCTTAGATTGCAGAAATACATGAGATATAGGGGATATATTGGATTTGAAAAGAAACAAATCTAGTCTTTGTAATTCACCAGTCTCTTCTTTTTAGAGTATTATGTCACTAAGAAAATGTTTTACTCATTCATGTAGCATGCAAGTATGTAAACATATACAAGAAAAAACAATAATTTTACAGATGCCTGTTCCACCATTTTGCTATTCTGTTTCTTCCTCCCAAATTGTTACTGTGCGTTACAGATAGGGTGTGATATGTCAGATGTGCAAAAATCCATAAAATTTCAAGTAAGTTGGGGTTTTTTTTATTGTACTGTATGTAATGTTTTGCCACAGGACAACTTTCTCCCAATGGCAGGGCACTGAACAGCTTGCATCTGTGGGAAAGTGGTAGCAAAATTGATGGAACAGTCTGTTCCTGCCGATGTTCATTTCGATGCCCCAGAATACGGCTTTCAGCATCTCTGCTGCCAAAGCATACCCTAAATTGATGGGACAAAAGGAACAACCTGGATCTTCCATGTGTTAAAGTGAGGAAATGAAATCTTAAATCTCATTTAGGTTTGGAATTAGGTGGATTGGCAATGCCTGTGGAGTTCAAATGGGGAAAAATTGAGTCTTTTACTCCTCCCTATCACACAGCTCTCTGAAACGAGTTGAAAGTATTTAGTGGAGAGTAGAAGCAGAAAAGCAGGAGAGCTTTTCTTGCAATAGCCAAAACTGAGTTGAAAATGAAGGGAAAAGGGAAAGACATGAAAGTCTAATGAAAATACACGTTGAATTTAAAATGTACCTCAGGAAATATTTAAGAGAAAAAAAAATTTGTGCTGTCTGAAATGGGAAAATATCTCTGTTATTACTTCAAGCTCTCCATGTGATCTGCTGAAGTGCTGAACTCTCTGGGGCAACCCTAATTTATCATCTCATTCTTTTGCAAGTGTTCACAAAATTTCCTGTAAGGTACCAGAAATCATGTTGCTTGTATGCATTTTTTTCGTTCTGCTTTCCATTTTTTCCCACAGCAATGGCACCTCCTTCTGCTTCTATTCAGGATCGAGAGAAGCCTCCCATTGGTGCAGAAAATTTAGGATCTGGAACTTTTTACAAAGGAGGTTCTTTTAAACAAGTATAGGCAAGGAAATTGCAACATTACTTACAAACATCCTCTCCTACTCACCTTATTGTGAAAATGCCATGAAACGGGAGGGTCAGGAACATGTATAGAACAGGGCTTTGACACTTCTATACGTGCTCAGTGAGGATAAAGTGTGTATGGTGTGTGTACTTTCCTTCCTGGTTTTATCACAATGCTTGTGGGTTTTCCTACTGGTCATAAGCTGTTGCTCCATTCTTCAGTCCTGTAACAAGAAAACTCAAGTACATAGCTTTGCAGCTGTCTGCTGGCCTTTGACCTGACTGACTTAGGTGAGGACATCAGCACAGTTTTGATTTTGGTCAGGTACGTGGGACATTCAGTCATATCAAGGACCTTTCCCAAGGAAGACGTTCACAAGTATACCCTTGGACAGACTCAGATGATACATCATTTGCATAAACTGTTTTTACATAAACCAACACAAAATTGGAACGTAAAAGTTTGTTTTTCTGCTTGTAGAATTGTATGACATTATTTAAAAAATATTTTAAGAAATGGATAAAAATGAAGCTACCTAAAAGCTTTTTTTTGTAGCTAGAGAGCTTAATATGTCTCACAAACCATGCAATATTTAAAAATACCTGATATGCTAAATTCCCGCCTTCTCCCCAGCACTTCTTCAGAGAAAGCCCAACTACATCATCTTTGACTTGGTTTGTGTATCAGTGAGCTAATAAGACACTGCTATTGTAGCACTGGTCTAGGTTGTACCTTACACTGTGTGTCGCTAATAGAACAGGTCTCTTCCACCGGGGGTTAAGAATATTTAATCCTCTAACGCTGACATGTACGACACACAGCCATGTCAGCTACAGCTGTTTCCAAACATCAGTAACAAAATTATAGGTGGTTTTGAAGCTTCTGTGTTGGAAATGAATACATTTGAGGATTCAACTTGCTGACAGTGTTTATGTAATTTAATCTTGCCATCTGGAAGAAAGTAAACATTTTTTAGGAGATTGAAGTTAAGGTAGCAAGCCCCTTGTGGTTTCTGGCTATTGCAAATAAGTTAAGTTGTTGAATAAGTCGATGAAAATCTTCAATAGGATGGGGATCATGGTTATATTTTAAAGATTGTTATGCAAGTGCATTGATGCATAAAATTGTTTCAGAATATCTGCTTTATTAACTTCCTTGCTTATTCAATAGCTACATGCCTTTCTTCTGCTCAGATAAAAGCAGCATGTTTTTTCAGTGAAATGTGATAAAACATGAGAAGCATATGCATGCAGAATGAATAGCGTAACTGAAGCACTTACGTGATTGCTTTTCTTCTCGTATTTTTCTGTTATATTTCACTATTCTTCCTTTTGTTTTTTTATTCTATATTACATTTTGCTTTTCAAATATCTACTCTTTTTTCTTTGTGTGCTTTATTATTTGCTTTTAATTATTTGCTTTTAATTATTTGAATGATTTTTCAAGGTTTTTGCTTAGTTTTCTGAAGAAACAGTTTACATAGTCATGCCATGTGTGTATCAGTCCCCCATGATAATTTGGAACCTGTTAGTCACTTTCAAATAAACTGACAGTCCCAAGAAGATTCCAAAGGCATTGGATTTCCATAATATGTGAGTCCAGGTGGCTTGGTGGAGAGGAGAGAGAGTGCCCTACAGTATCAGCTATGTGGAGAGAGAAGGAAAGACTAGAGATACCGGGGTTAATTATGTTGTTCATAAAATTGCTTAAATGCTGGCCCATTCCCTTCTGTTTTCTGTTTGAGCAGTCTGATGAGATTTTTTTTACATGATGGAGGGAGGGCAAGATGCTTTTATACTTGTCATGCCCTAGAACATTTATATAAATAAAAGATATGGTGGGAAGCTGATTTTAGATATGCATGATTTGAAGGGGTGGACAGTTTGAACCATTTTACACAGGGAACACATGACAGTTTAGTTTGCCTTTAGGTTTTGAGACTTTAAGATTGTCTTTTAACTTTTTGACAGATATTTGCTGCTTTGTTATTAATTTCTAAAGAAATCTTTATGTTAAGAAGATCTCTGAATTATGCAACATTTGTTGAAAATTATTGGATTTTGTGAAAATACCAGCAAGCACTTGAGCCAATAGTATGGTGGTAGTGCCCTTGGCTCCTCAGGGGAGAAGGACAGGAAAAAATTAGCAGAAGTATGGACTCAGCAGAAATAGCTTGGTAATAGCAACAAGAGAAAACTATTTTCAGCATTCTGGAAAGGGTCAGTAAAACCAGAAGAAAGCTATAGTCTGTTCTTGCTAAACTTTGGTGCTTTCAGCTTGTTCTTTCAACCTGTTTTCTCTGCTTTTTGAGATTATATTCGCTCTTCCTTCTTAATGTCTACATCATCTTGCTTTGCTCTGTTCTGCTGAAGCATTGATTATTTACTTAGGCTTGTACAAGCATGCTAATGTTCTGCTAGTTAAAAATGGTGTTGCCATATAGTAGCTGGTCAAATAATAGGATTTTAATCTGAAATATCTAACTTCATATTCAGTGGAAGATGGCCGTCAGCATTTTTGTAGGTCTGGATAGACTTTTTAAAAGGATCTAGTTCTAAGCCTTGATAATTGAACTTAAGCTCATAAGTTACTTATCTACTCCTGAAATTTAAACCTGATCCATGTTGTAAAACTGCAATGAAGAACTACATGAAAATGAAATAGGATGTTAAAGGAGAATTTCTCATTTAGAATAGCTTCTTAGCAATATAAGCAACAATTTTAGGAATGTTGATCTAATTTTTATTGCCTTGTATATGAATTACTTTATTAAGTGAGCTATTTGGTGTCCACATCATGGCACATTCCAACTTTGTCAGTGTGATCTAGGCATTGTACTGGAAATAAATACATAAACTGGTGAGTTCATAAACGTTTATAGCTGTGCCCTGTGTTAAATAAGGACTGTGCTTTATTTTCATGCAATAAAATTTAATTAGTTGTAAGTTAGGTTTTGCTTTAGTTGTAATTAGTTTAGCATATAATTATTTTGTCTAATAGCAATCTGAAATCTGCAAGCATTTTGATCTTACTCCAAGTTAAAAAAAAAAAAAAGAAACCCTCTTAGAAGTATTCCATCAGAAGCTATAATAGAATCTTATTAGTCAACCATATTACAGACTGTGTAAATCTTTAAGTGACTGAAGCAGTGTTTTCACTGATGCTTGTTATATATTGCATTAAAAAGATTTCTATTGGACTTAGGACTTCTATATGATTTGGAAAAATTCAGTGATCTGTGTTTTCTTGGTGAGTTTAGTATTTGCTGGTTCGACTTTTAGATTTTTTTTTTTTAAATTTTTGATTTGAGTGTTTTTGAACAATATTTTGTGTCTTCTATCTTTTGGATGTGGCTGGCTGCCATTTCTAAAGAAGTTGCCCTGCCAAGTAATCTTCTGTCAGCTCTTCCTATGGATTTCCTTATGGGAACAGCCTAAAAGCAAGAGATAAATGTAGAGTCTGGCATGTTATTAGCTGCAGTGGAGTGATGGGTAGCAGAGCTGCTGTTCTCACTTCCACTCTAACCAGCTTACTTCTTCCTAGCAGTGGTTTACAATCTTGCTTGCTAGTAATGTTGTTCTAAATTAAATTTCACCTATATTATTAGTTTTGAGGTTCTTATATATTTCCTACATAAAAGGGCTCTCTGATCTGCTCATCTTTTCATCAGCCTATAGGTCAGGAAATTATGACTAATCAGAACATAGAGAATGGCACTTTTTATGGAATTGAACAGTCAACAGCCTTTTACTTGATGATATTTGTCTTTTTGAAACTCTGTGGTCTGATTGGGAGAGATAAATTACTTCACAACTAGAAGAGAGATACTCAAACATTTACATTTAAAAAGGAGTATGTACTTTAGCCTGGGAAGAAATTGCCTCATCTTTAAGGAATAGGATTTTCAGTTACTTCTCTGCTTTTCCAATTACCTATCCGATAAAACCCAAAAAAGTAGATATTTCTCTTAATTCATATGATACGCCTGTTAAATTTGTCACTTTCTCTTGTAGGGTTTCTATTTTACAACAGTGATTAGGGTACAGTTCTTAATTCTGTTTCAGGTTGTTTTTTTGGTTTTTTTCCATAGTAATCATACTGAAGTTATCTCACGTATTGTGGAAGTATCTTATAAGAACAAGTATTATTACATGCATAATTGTGTGTGTATAAATACTTATGTATGAAGATATATGTAATTATAGAGCTCAATACTGTACGTGCAAATGTGAATATGAGCATAATACAGAATTAAAAGCTTAAAACACAAAACACAGTTGTTAGCAACTTGAAAATGTTTTATTTTCACATGCCAACTTGTTAAATAGCATTATACTGGGGCCTCAGTGAAAGGCTCTAATTGTAAGCTCTAATAACAGTAAGTTAATCTCTAGGCTAACAGTATGGAAAATACTTTTCTTGGTGGTTTGCTTTTTTTTCCCCTCCCAAATAAAACTAGTCTAAAAATATTTGAATTATCAAAACAAGAGGGGAAAATAATCTTCTTGATAATAAAGTGGTATATATGTATGTATTTTTGCTTCTAGTCTACTTTAAACCTTGTTTTAAAACAGCAGTCTTTGGGCATCAATAGATTGAAGTTCATTTGCAACCCAAATGTAATAACGAAACCAAGTCAAATATATTCCCATTATCATTCAAGATGATGTAGTTAGAAGACGGATATAGAAATGGCACAAAATATCCAACTATTGTACATCAAAAACTAGTCCATGTGCAAATAAATACTTGGAAATGTTTTGTCTTTAAATTGAAAGGAGTCCTGAAATAAAAAGTGATTCAATTCAATGTGACAAATGAAGTATGAATTCCATTTTGCAGTAAGTAATAGGGAGGGTTTTATTTTTGTTCCTTTAACTATGTTTCACCCAGACATATGAATATTGTATTTAGTACTAAACAGTTTCAGAAGATGAAAGTTGCCAATTGTTGAAGCCTGTGCACATTTTCTAGGCTGCAGCCACTGAGCTGACAAGGAAAGCAGAGATTTGAAAATCTAGAATAATAGAAAGCATTCACATCTCATAAAGCTGAATTTCATCTGGGTGCTTTAAATAAGAAAAGGGCAAGTATTAGGGGAAGTATCTCTTCTCCAACTCAGTCTCAGAGGGTTTTCCAGCCAGTTAGGGGACTCCCTTTAAGGTTTTTACTCACTGCAAATATGCACATCCCCCACAAAAAAACAACACAACAAAAACAAAAAACACCTCTACAAATTCTACTTTCGTATGATCCTTATATTTTATGAAGTTTAAGCATCCTGTGCAGACAATAAATTATTAAATATCTACCTCAAAGAATCAGAGTATAACTGCCTTTGCTTTCATTTGTGTTGGGGTAGCTGTGAGCAGCACCATGGGAATAAAATGACTGTTTAGCTGGGTGTAGTGTAGTGGAGATCGAGATCAAAGTAATGGCGGAAATCCTTAGTTTTTTAAACGGGTTTTCTAGAGCAAAGATCTGATGATTTTATTTCCTCTTGTCCTACCCTCTGAGGATCCTGGCCTGCTGTATAGTTAATTATTGAGCAAGAAGTATCAGGTTGATTTATATGGGACCTCTATTGGGGAAGGAAAGTGGAGATTTCCTACTTGGTGACTTGTTTGGGTGTATGGGTTGGGTTTGGGACATTACTTGCATTTTTTTTTGTTCGTTTCAGTGTCTAATAAGGTGGAAAAATGTTTCAAGGTCTGTTAAAACTTGCATGAGATTGGGATTATAGGAATATGTTACATTTTGAGGACTCAGAGTAGAAAAGTAGGTGACCTTGTGGAGAACAATGGCCAGAAAAGCCAGAAGAGCAGGTTGAGTAACTTGCGAGAGGAGGATGGAGTGGGCACCAGGTGGCACCCTTTTCCCATGGCAAGCTAGGAGTTGATGGATGGCAGTTCTGATAGGCTTCCAAAAGCTTTGTTTTATTGACATCACTGTCCTCTCCTCACAGTAGCTCCTCGCTTATCCTTTCTTTGGTTTTGGAGTCGTTGGCTTTGGGTCAGCAATTTGGGAGGCAGCAGATGCTGTGGTGGATGTGGAGCTGCCAGGGTGCTGCATGGCTTGTTGGTCATGAGCTGACATGGATGTGGCCCCTGGCCACTTCCCCAGAGCTGCCAGAGGACAGAGCCCAGCAGGCAAGCAAATGTCTGCATCAGATGGAGAATTGTGTGGGAAGCTAAGTGAGAGGATAACAGCAAAAAGATAGGGAGAAAAGAGGAGTCAGGAATGTATCAAAAAGGTGTAAATAACTGAAAATCAATTCTGTGGAAGGGATGTAACATAGAGAAGCATATAGCTAGGGATGCTATTTAATAAATTTGAGGACAAGAAAATCATGGAAAGAAGAAAAGGTGTGTTCTGTCTGTTCCTGTTTACTTGAGTTTCAAGAAAAGCACCTAAAAAAAACATTACAAAGAAAGCAAATAGTCACAAGAAAAGAAAGCAAAAGATTGAACTGATTTTTCTCTTGATTTTGTTTTTTATGGGCAGTTTCTGGAGAACCTACTTTAGGCTGTAGTGTGGGAAGAAAGAAGAGACAGTTGAATGAAACAGAGTATTGGATTGCTGATTATACTCATGTTTTTCATTTGCCGAGCCTAGCTTAAAGCCCTGGTTGCTCATGATTATAGAGTAGTAACTTTTCCATCTGATAGCCAAGTTTGTGCTCTTCATGTTTGCATCTCCTCAATTTGAATGGCACAGTTGCTTTTGACACTTTTCCAGGGAGACTGTAAACATTGAAGCTGCCAAGGCAAAATGCGTTCTGAACCTATGGTTAAAAACATCTTGTTTCCAGGTAGTACTTCTTGCTGAATCCTGAAGCATGTAATATGAATTGCTTTGGAAAGCATTTTGTATCCCTAAGATAGAATAGCATATTTCAGCATCTGATAACTATAAAGAAACTTTCAAGGCTGCTGACCCAGATGCTTTAAGATAGGCTTGAATTTAGTTAAATTTTATTTCAGGCTGCTTTTACTGACCTTCGCTCCCCTTCTCCCCTTGCATATTCCCTTGGTGGTCTTTCAAAAGCCAGGTGTCTGGGATTGTCTCCAGCCTACTCTGAAAGCACCCCAGGCCTTGGATTAATACATGAGGTCTGCCTTTTATTTAAGTCCATCCATTTACATAATGCCTGCTCGGTCAAACCCACTTGCAACGTACAGCCAAGTTGAACCAAAACCTCAGCAGGTCAGTAGTGCACAGTCCTGGATTTTACTGAATTTTACTTAGTACTGCACCTTCTTGCAATGAAAACTGAAGAATGTTGCAAAGATGGTTTGAATTTCTGATTTACAGAGCGATGTTGTAGAATCTTTGATCTTTGTGTAAAAGAACTAAAGTAAGAACAGTACTTGTAAATATGTGTTCCTGCTTGAAGGGTGTCAGTATAGATCTAATGTCAGGGTGAAAATTTCATTGTGTATGTATGGCATGACAGTATATTGTTAAAATTAAAAATATTTCCTTTAGCACATAGAACAGACTTACCTGGACTGCATTAACGAAATTCGGTTAAACCAGGTTCTTACTCTGAAAACAGAGACATTTTGGGTCTCATTTTCTAAATGTAGTTCAGAACTACTGATGTCAAAAACTAAACAAATGAACTATTTGTTATCTTTTTCCAGCACATAAAACTATGGATTTTTTGTGTGTTTGTGTGTGTTTGGTTGGTTGGTTTGGCCTTTTCTGATGATTCCAATTGTCAGCTTTCACAACTTGGCATTGTTTTTTACTAGAGTCCTTCTTGATCTTGTTGAAAGTGGGTCACAGGACCCGACTTGCTTAGGAGTGAAAGGAACAGCTACGAAAATAGTGAGCCCTGCTTAGACTGTGTGTTCAAAATATTCACACTGCAATTTGCAAACTGGATGCATTATTAGTGATTTTTTAGGCTGGCGGTGATAACTAAGTTCTCCTCCCTGATTAGCACTTGAACAGTGAGTAAATAAAGTACAGACCTTAATGAAAATAAAAATGAACAGGTAAAAGAGACGTGTTTTAGAATGCCTTTTATCACAAGTTTCTTTGAATAATATGACTTAGTCTGGATGTATTAGAACAGCATTATTTTTCAGTATTGTTCTCTGCTACTTCTTTGGTTTTTTTTACATGGAAACGCGTCATTTGAGTGATCAGAACAGTTTTGACTCCAGAATTTAGATGTGTATTATTTTTGGTACTTACACAATATATTACTACTTAATTCCCCTGATGACAAAATAGTTGTTCCCTCTACTTTATGTAAGCAATTCACATCTTTATATATTTCTTTAGACTGAAATACTGTATTAATAAACTCTTCATACAAGATTATTCTAGGTCTTAGTATACCATGCTATTGTGTGTAGCTCTTCAGTGACTTAAAAAAATAATAGTGATTAATTTTATTACCATTTCTAGATTGTCCTGTTGATACAGGTTATCTGACTTAGTTTTAAATTTTATAGGTATTTCAATCATGTACATGCAAAAATAGCAGTTTTCCATTGCTACCTTTTGACCCTGAGCTATCTTTTTCACCTTGTAAGTTATGGGGTTTTTCTATGAAATTTAGAAACTTTTGCTATGTTTTCTTTACAATTCCAAGATTTTGTTTGTAACTGGCACATATGAATTAAGTGGAGACTCATTCGGAACAGCTTAAGAACGCTCTATTGGTTCTAGAAATTTTTATCTACATTTTATTGTAAAATCTGAAATATGTGAACAGTTATAATTTCAGTTATAATTTTCAGTTATACTGAAAGTTTTCAAAAAGAGGGGAGCACAGAAATTATTAGATTTAACATCTAATCAGGTCTAATATGAGGAAGATAATTGCATGAAATTGGTGACAGATTGAGTCTTGTTTCTGTCTTACAGTAAAAGGTTAGGCCAAGAAGAAAAAAAATTAAAGTCTTAAGATAGATTATGAAAAGAGACGAATGTGAAGGTTTTAAAGAGATGTGTGAATGTTTTAAATATTAAAAGCAGTACTTAAAAGGCTGTATAATAGTGATGAGAAAATAACAGAAATTAACAAAAACTTGTGGATTAGAATAAAAATTCAGTATATATTGTGAAATAGAAATATTTATTAGGGGAATTGTTATAACAGGACATCATGCTGCTCACTGATTTATGGTTCAGCATGGTGTAAAGCATAGATGATATTGGAGTCCTTGATGGTATTCTGTAGATTTGGGTTTTTTTGTTTAACTGTGCCAAAGATATCTCAAAGTATTATCTCCAAGGCAAATACTAAAACATTTCTGTGCTCTTTGCTAGATTTTAGAATTCCTGAAAGGGAAAGCCCTTCAGGAAGGAGCTACCTTCTCTCTAAAATGTTATGTCAATACAAAAAATGTCTGAATGATAAAATAAACATTTGACATCTTAATATTTTCATTATAGTTAGCAAGCAAGGAGCAAGCAGTGATCGTTTTTAGGAGCAAGAGTTGAATTTATCATGTAGTCAAGATCTGATGGTGATGCACCTCTTGTGTCCAAGGCAGGAAGGATGCTTTGCCTTTCAGGGCACACCACTTGGCCCACAATTCAGTTCTGGTTGTATCAGTACTCTTGGTAGTCAGGAGGCCAGCGTGCCCAAATAATTCCCCTTTGCCAGTGGCTTCTGAAAAGAGCTGTCTAGAGCTATTGGCATGGACTATGGTGGAAGTTTTCCAGTGCATGATGGTGATGGCTTTGCATCAGCTTTGGCCAGCATCTTCAGTGCAAATGGTCTATGAAGTTTTCCATTATCTTCTGTAAATGCTGCGGCCCTATTTCACTGCCACCCACCAATCACAATGTCACCATCTGTCATGAGAATTAGTTATGACCTGCAGTGTTTTACATGATACAGTGACACTTTACACTTCCTATCATTTCTGCTACGTTTTCCTTTCCTGAATAGGCTGACTGAAGCTTATCTGACACATATTGGTTTGCAAACCTCTGAAAAAAAAAAAAACCAATTACAAGTAACTGATAGCGTGTTAGCAGAAGGTGAGTACTGAGAACATGGGCAGTGCCATTGCAGAAAACTTAGACAATGACTGACAAAAAAAAAAAAGGAGTTATTTTAATACTCTTGGAAATTTAGTTGTGCAACCATATTTTCCTGCTGCTAAAACACATCACGGTGCTGGTTTCAAAATGAACTCTAAAGAGATGCACTTTTTCATTGGATTTCACTAATGTATATTGTAGTTCAAAGTAAAAATTTCTGAGTTCAGTTAGGTGAAAATAACTGCTGCAGAGTGTTCAAGGAAAGGTTGAACTTGTGAAGATTAGCCTGAGGGAAAGGACTTAGACAAAAGTTTGGTAATTTAAAATGTATTGATCAGAGAGAAAATGATAAACCATTTTGACTAATGGTGAAAAGGAGGGAAATGGTAATAATAAATGGATCATTGGTATTTGAGGAGAAGGGGAGATTTTTGTTGCTCATCTGGCACAGATTCCTAACTACCTTTAGCCTGATTTCCTGAAGTGGAGAAGTCTTCAGTTAGAACCTTAAGAGAAGGACACCTGTGACTCAAAAAAAGAGTGTGTTTGACCAGGGATTTTGTGATTTGACTTTGGCTGAAAGAATCATATCTAACAGAAATCAGACCTGCTCTCTAAGTATTTGGAATTTGACAGAAGTGTCTTAAAGCTCAGAAACGAATTTATTTTGGTTATTATTGCTTGATTTTCTGGCAGGTAAAGTTTAAGAGTTGATTTTTTTGTTTGTTTTTATAAATAATGCAATATAAATAATAAGGGAAGGGGCTATAAAAGTCTTCTATTTTCTGGGAATTTTTTTCATCTGGGTGTGGGGGTTTTCAGGTTTTTTTTTTTGTTGTTGTTTGGGGTTTTTTCACCTTTTTTTTTTNTGTTAGCACAATTTGGAATTGTGAAACAGTTTTAAGTATGAGTAAAGCAGGATCCCTGATTTAACCACTTGAAAGGACATATAAGGATTGTAAGCAGGAAACATAGAGAACTGACAATAACCAGTTATTATTTTTGCAATACACAAATAATCTATTTCAAAGGGCTGAAATGCACACAAATTAACTATGCAACTTAAAATATTTAAAGTGGTTGCTTTTCCATCTGTAAAACAAATTTGGTTTCCATAGTAGGAATTCTTGATAAAAAGTAGTTTAGTGATTTATTGGATTTAAATTTGTAACATTCAAAATGTTCTGTATTAACTTCTTATCTGTCAAAAAAAAAGTCTTTAAATAAAAATTATTGTAGCATTTTGTGGTTTTTGGTGATATAAAAATGGCTTAGCAGACTGTGTAACAATATTTAATTCTTTGTGCTGCACAAAACTCAGTAATTACAAGAGGTTTTTTTTAAATATGTATTAATAAGGCATGAAAACTTCCTCCCCCGCCTTTTTTTTTTTTTTTTTTTTTTTAAATCTTTGAGTCATACTGTCAGTTTTGACATTTTCTTAAGCCTGCTTATGGAGGAGACTTGTGTCGTGTTTTGGGTAAGACAGGAAGATCCTAGAGATACTTGGGAACTGCAAAAGCGCCAGTTTGTATCAAGAGCAGACTCAACAATGTGGCAGTGGAAGAAAACTGAGCTTCCTGAGAATAAGCGTTTTGAGATGAGGAAAACGTATGGAACTTCCTAACAGATAAATGCTAGACGAACTCAAGGAGATTGGGTTGTTACTGTTTTCCTTGGCTGGTGTTGACAATGTGCAGCAAGTCTGGAGGCATGGGTGAAGCTGGAAGTCATGAGTCCCAAGTAGAAACTTGATTTCAATCTGGTTTTTGAAGGATAAGATATAAGAAATAGATATTTCGAGGCAGAATGTGTGAGGCTGACAGTGGAAAAAAAAAATCATCACACTGACAATAGACTGCATATTTTAAATATCGATGAAACAGTGATATGGTATTGCAAGAGAGTGGAAAACTGCCTTCAAGAAGTGGACTTTCAAAATTCATAATTGGGTAGCTGTTTTCAATGTTCTGCTGAAACAATTGAGTTATTTTCCTCATCTTGTTTTGCATGGGCTAAATTTAGGGGTAGTAATGATCTCAGATTAAAAACTGAATCTAATGCATGACTCACGTAGCAAAAAATAGCTGAGTTTTTCTCTCTGCTGCACAAGTCTGTTAAAGTTAGAATATTTTTTTCATTTGTAGTAAAGTACATGTTGGATAGCAACCCCTTACAGCTGAAAAGATTGTAACAGCTAGTAGGAAGAAAGTGCTTGATATTCCCTGTTTCAACTTCTGCTCCTTTAGAATAATGGCCATGCATGACAACAGAGCTCAGCTATTAAACAAGACTTGTGCAGGAGCAAGTGGGAATACACAAGAAGTGACTAGAAGAAGTATCAAGTGATTGAAAAAAAACCAGTGAGGTCATTGGTTTGGAATAGAGTGTTGAGTGATATGGACATAGTGCTTAGCTTTACCTTTTTACTGTTTACCTTTGCTAGGCAGGTTTTTTAAAGTGCTTTTTAAAGAGACTAAAATGCTTTGTGACAGGTTATTTAATGTCTGGGTGTGTTGCTTTGTTTTTGTTTATTTTTTAGCGGGGACTGGAGGTGAAATTGTTTCTGTGTGTGTGCTGGTATATTTTTCTGGAGGTCAAAGATGTGCCTTTATCATATTCCTTCCAAGTTGTTGTAGAACAAACTGACTTTTTAAATTATCTATAGAATTCCTAACTTTATACGAATAATACCATTATTCATAGTATTTTTTATGCTATAAATAAAAAAAAAACTTCTTATACCTTCTCAGGGTTTTCTGCCAGTGCTTAATTTTGGTGTATTTAGCTCTACTGTACATTAAGACATTTCTATATGCTCTGTTTTCTATATGTAAAATTTCACAATGCTAATGATCAAATCTGGTTGTAGGTAGCTAAGGCGGGTTTGCAGCTTAGGCTGGAATATCTAGCTGTAAGAGCTTTTTGTTAGTTTCCAGTTCTTAAACATTTCTGTTCACTACTCTTTTTATTTTAGTTTTTGTTCATATTGTAAAGCTGTGTATCTGAATTGATTAACATCTCAACGGCGCTTTTGTACCAAAGATTAGCCAATTGTGTGGAATAAAGCAGACTGCTGTGTGCACTTTTTTTTGGTTATCCTTTATGTATTCTGTAAAAACCTACTTTCATTTCTTTCATTAAAATGAGTACTAAAAGGTTTAAAAATTAAACCAAAGTGCATGCCACAATGATTTCTTTAATTCAGTGACATTGTTTAAATGGTTACTTGAGCGAAGTAGTTGCTTGGAGCCACAGAGCATGTTCATATTAATGTATGTGCATATGTATATATGTGTGTAGTTATTTTCAGCTGTTAATTGAAGGTAATATGGTTTAAATTGATGGTATAGCAGAATAAACAGCACAGTCCACAAGCACTTGGGTTTTTGACCAGAAAGTTTTTTCCATCTGTGCAGTGATCCACTGCAGAGGCCGTATTGTGAACCTGACCAAAGCTTCTGAGTCATGCAGGCAGTTCTGACTTTCTGATCACAGGGTCAGAGTTTGAGTGAAGTCACAGATAGCAGAAATACTTTCTTTTTTACTGAGACAACAAAGACCTCTTAGCCATTGCTGTGTAGTTAATGTTTTCTGAGTGGTCTCCCAAAGACAAAGTACTTCTTGGTTGCAAATCCATTATTGCTCTTCCCCATGGTCTGACAGCCCCGTGCCCTTCAAAAGGAGGAGAGAAATGAAATATGTCGCATGCTGTAAGTGTCCAGTTGTCTTCTCTGACCAAGTAAGTGAAAGAAATGATGATGTGGAAGATCTTAAAGCAAAATCCTTCCCTTTCAGAAAATTTCCTGCTTCCATTTACTGACTTGATCTGTGAGTGAAACGTGGGCTGTGTGTACAATTCACAGTGCAAGATCAAATTGTCCAGAAGAAAATACTATTTGCTTATGGCAAATGCACAAAAATATTCCATATGGTTTATCTTTAGAGGAAAAGAGCAATGTTTTCAGTATACCCTGCTGCAAGAAAACAGATTTCATCAGGAGTTAAGAATCTGTCTGAGCTGTAAACCCTAAGATAATTAGAATAATGTTTCTGTTATGTATTTAGTTAATGTGAGGTAGTCATGTTTCTTTAGTAAGTAGATGATTTAGAAATAAAATGTCAATTGGTTTGGGATTCTCTAGAAAAACTCTGTTTATGAAATTCCAAATATATAGATATCAAAGAGAACCAAGAGAATCAGCCAGCTGTTAAAAAACATTCTAAGATGCTTTAAAAGAAAAAATTGCTAGTAAGAGAGAAATCAAAAGTAGAATATTGATGATGTAAATAATATAATTTCCAATTTTAACTTGTTTTTATTCTGATATAAACATACCCCAGGATGTAATGGGCAGCTTGTTTATTCAGTGCTTTCATTGAACTAGTAACAGATTAACATCAGACCTTTCAGGTAGAGATGGGTGATGTTAGATTTAAACAAAACCAATTCTATTTAAGTTTTCTATATTTTGAAAAGCAGAGTACACTATTTCAAGATATTGTATTTCTTGCACCTAACATGTTCTTGCTTTTGAGCTGCGTGCAAAGGAAAGTTAAATATCAGCTCGTTTAGTGTTTACTAGTTATTTATAAAAGTAAGCATGCTTCACCTGAAATCAATAGTAATATTAAAAATCAAACTGTTAGTTAGCATTTAAAGATATTAAATTTTCTCTGTGGAATACAGTAAAAGTATTGTACAGTAATTTCACGACTTATAAGGCGCACCCTTTTGACTAAAATTTTGGTCTGAACCCAGAAGTGTGCCTTATAATCCAGCCTTATATACAGACCAAGTTTGGAAATTTGCCAGCCCGGAAGTGCGAGCTGTGAGCTGAGCTGGGACCTGCAGGAGCCACAGCCGCCGGGCGCGGGGACACCGGGATGCAGCACGGCTGCGCGGTAGGAACCGGGAGCCGCGAGCCGTGCCAGCCGGCGCCAGGGGCAGGCGGGAGTGCTGGGGCCCACGGCAAGAGGAGGGTGCCTGGGACTGCGTTTAAAGGCTACACCAACCTGTGAAAAATGTTTGCAAATTGAGCACCTGCCAGTAATTCGTTACCTTGTTGCATGCAGCACAGCTCCTCGCTGCAAAAAAAACAAAGTGTGCCTTACAGTCCGGTGCGCCTTATATAATGTACAAAGTTGCGAAAATTGCCAACTCCCAGAGGTGCGCCTTATAATCCAGTGCGCCTTATAGTCATGAAATTACTGTATTTATGGGCTTTGATTCCTTCTATGCCTGCCACTGAGTTTATGAAAATAACCTTTCACCCTGATTTTTCCATTTATGAAAAATGAGTGGTGCCCGTCCTGGTCAAGTGCTCTGATACTTGTGGAAGATAAATCTGCTTTGTGTGTGTGTGTGTTCAGTGTTATCCCTACCATATTGAGAATTCCTTCAAGAGAATATATTTGCAATGAATTTTTTTTTTTCCTTTTAAATTTTGGTTACATGCCTTTTATTTTGCTCTTTTGAATACAAATATAAGGCTAAAATGGAGCTCATGTCCACATGATATCTGATCAGCAGAATCCCCTGCTGAATAATAGTGTGACATATATAGCACAATTCCATGAATTGAATAGGAATTAGTTGATTGCTGTTTTGAATGTAATTTATGTAGCTTTGTATTTAACAACTCGGTCCTTGCAATCAGAAATTTGTCTTTCATTTGCTTCTTATTGGTGCTTTATTTTAGTAAGTGGAAATGCTTTTGTGTTTGATCCCAGTCAGTATTAACCTTCTAAAACAGCACACTAAGCTGAAACTGACTTCCAGTAAGTATGAATATGTTAAATAACTACTTTTATATTTCTCTTTTTTGATGCCTTGTGAGAACAGGTATATCAAGGGATAAGAAATATTTGCTGACATGCCCCAGAGATGAAAAATTGACATTTAGAGGAAAAATTAGATTACAAATTACAAGTAGTAGCGTAAGAGATTAAAAGGTGTTGATATGGGATGGAAAAGCCATGCTTAAATAATTATCTTTATCTGTAAAGGAAAAGGTTGAATTAAAACACAAAACACTCAAAAAAAACCTTGAAAAAAATCCCACACCTACCTCTCCTCCAAATAAAAACCCAGTAAAAAAACCCAAAACACCCAAGCAAACAAAGAAACCCCATACCCCAAGCTTCACATGCTCTCACATGGCCTCCCAGAAATCAGTTACTGAAAAAAGATCACGACAACTAAGAAATATCCTTGTTTCTATTGGCTAGCTAGAATGTAGAGTAACCAGTATCCAAGTTGAGGAGTGGGTTTTGGAATTCTTAGATAGAAAAATCTAGTGGTTGATATCACAGTAATTGGTTTGGGCTACTGCTCTTGTGTACTTTGAGACTTTAAGCTGTATAGAGCTGTGTGATAGGGAACTGTAGCTCTGAGCCAGAGATGTGAGTAGATCAGCTGTGTGGGTTTATCTTTGTGGCAGTAAATTATACAGTAAGGCTAATAGATAAGACCCAAGGTTTGGGTGTTTTCTGGTAGAGGAAGAATAATCAGTGATAAGTTGCAAATCAGAAAATATGATAACCACCGAAAAAAGTAATTTTTCAGGCTCCCAACAGAATTACTTTATCTGAAGGGTTCTTGGGATGTATGGATCACTCTTGGTTGTAAGCAAATGTTTTTGCTCATTAAGTAACTGTCTTTAGATTTTGAAAAACAGTAATATAAGGACAATCTGTTTGATTCCTTAAAATACTGATAAAGCTGTAAAATGGGAACAGAAAATGGGAAAAGTTAATATCTTTGTTAGCTAGAATGCTTTATAATATAATTGAATTTTTTCTAAATGTCCTAATGTGTTGTATTTTGTGTCAAGAGTTGATATTTATTCCTTACGACAGCTACCAACACAGGGTCTCTTAGCTGGCTTAACTATATAGTTAACAGAAAAATAATTAAAGAAAATCTGTCATTTGTATATGCGCCTTCTACAGCACAAAAACTACCTGAACATTCTAAAATTCCTTTTTTTCCCTGCTATTTTGTCTTAGTTTGCTTCCTTCTTTTTAGTATACATAATTAGCAAGAACAGAACATGCCATTTGGGTCAAGAAAATGCTCTAAAATTTTAGTTAGGCCTTTATGAAGTATGGCACTTGTTTTATGTCAATTCAGATGAGGATTGCAGTAATTAATGCTATGTGGGCTGCATGGCATTTAAAAAAGAGAATACTTTGTTAATACATCATCAGCAAAAAAAAATATTTTTTTCATCCTTCATAACTGAGTGTGCATAAGCAGGCCTTGTTTATTTTTCTGGACAGTAGGTTTGCTTTTTCAGCCTTCCTAAATTACAAATACTATTGATTAGCTGTACCAGGACCATGTGTAGTATGATAAATAGCTTAGGCACCAGCATTCAAAAATCTCTCAAATGGGCTTAACTATATTAATGCCTTAACAGCAATATGTTCTTTTGGATCCCTGTGCACAGAGTATCTCACACTGGTCCTTGCAGCAAGTGTTTAAAGTAAAGCAGTGTCAGGTGTGCTTCTGAAGGGGTTTGCAGCTGAATGTGCCATGCTACTTGTCTATCCAATAGCATAAACATGGAAAATTCAACTGCAAGTAAAGAATGGGAGAAAGTAATGTCTCGCCTGCTGTGATGCTCATGAATCAAGAGATAGTTTATGTTAATGATTCCTGTACTGGAGATGAGTATAGTAAGCCTAGATTTTGTTTTGAAAGGTTGCTGCAATAGAAGTTGCTGGAATACTGAGTTGTTTCCTTCTTCATGAACAGGTGTGGACTGACAGGTTTAATTTTGTGGAAAGAAAAATTTGTCACGTTAGTGCTAAATTTAAAGTATTGTCTCCTAGCTGCATGTTTCTTTTGCTCTGCCTTTGTAGTCTAGATTAACAGTGGAAATAAATTGATAAAAAATCTACTTGTGAATAAAGATTTGCAGCAGAACTACATGCTACATCGAGATTCATAGAGGAGGAAAAAAAAGAGATTTCACAGGGGTACCTAAATTACAGAAACATTCTCTGGGCTGGCATTTAATGGTACCCTAAAATTTTTAATTAGACAAAGCAATCAATCTGCTTTTATACTAGCTTGTAAATTTCCTGGAAAATGTGACAGAACAAAAATTATTTATATATCACCAAAAAATTAGCATATCTCAGGTGTCCTGGAGCCTGTTGTCTCTTTGGGTGTTAGTATCAGAAAGTTCTAAAATGTCTTATTTCTGCTATGAGCCAGTCACTTTTAATTTTCCATGGATCATGAAGTTAGGGGCTTACCAGGAGAATTAAGTGTTGATTTTATTTTTTGACACCTTAATTACTTAAATTTGTGTTATTCTAGGAACTAAGGAATATGCTGAAATGTAAATTTTAGTAAGATTTCTTTTCAGAGAATAAACTGCATAATGTGTTACTGCAGTGTGGAATGCTATCACTTACCAGGCTAAGGATATACCAAAAGGTTAATCGTGTGTTCTCTTTCTCTGAGGCAGCTTTTTCTAGGAGTAGCTGTTTTTAAGCTTTTCATTCCAGTTTTTGTCACCCAGATTTCTACGATGAACAGCCCAAAGGAGGATAAACAAGAGATTCTGTTGTGGAATGCACTTCCTTTTTATTTTAAAGTGTCAATTAACCCTTTTTAAAACTTTCTTTTGATGTGACCGGACAAAGAGAGACTCATATATCCCTTTGGGATTTGCCTGCAGTGAACCTTGTTCAAAAATCATGACCTTGGCTGTCCAAGAGACAAGGCTCTCTAGTTGTTAAAGTAGATTTAAATGAGAAGAAAGCAGAATGTCAAATGCGCTGTAGATGTAGTGTAGGAGTACTTTGTACCAGTTGAAGCACATGTGAGTACATCAACCACACAAGCTGTTTGCTGCTGACAGGATAGAAACCAAATCCACCAGCATGCAGTAAGACACAGCAGCATTCTCATATCTGAAGTTGCAAACATTTAATACATAAAAATGAATACAGGTTATGCTTTTCTTTGTCTGGGGTTAGAAATATTGGCAAAGTCTTTCTTGGTAACAAGGACATTCTTTGTAATGTAGATATATGTATACCTTTGCCTTTGTAGTCATAACAACTTCTTGTCAAATGAACCAAAAAGTCCCAAGTGAGACTTTCCCATCGTGATGTAACAAGAACTCAATAACTTGTTATTCAAAACCCTGTGATAGAATATATTTCTGTCTTCAGAAATTGGGTTCTTTGCTCATTTCCCTTGGAAAAAAATGCACTCCAGTGATTGTTTCAATGTATGCACTGGGTTATAAAGGGAGTTTCAGAGATACTGTACTTATCAGCTGCACATGAACAGTTTGTGGTTTGAAGAGGGAACCTGGGGAGGAGAAATCCAGCCTTCTGTGTCCAATTTTACCCAGTGGAATATGGAATTAAACAATTCTATTGTGTTTAAAATTTCGTTTTGTCTGTTGTAACACTAGACCATATAGTTTATTTGGAGAGGCTTATGGATGGTCTGTTCATCTTAGTTTCCTTATTTTCTACTTTATATATCAGATAATGTGAGGAAATGTATTGTGTATCAAAGGTAAACCTTGACATTCAGCGTGATGTTAAACTGTATCTCGGGTCTTATTTGTTTTATTGGAATAAGAAAGTTGTGTCATTTTTATTTAGGTTGCACATTTCAACTAAAGTCAGATCGAGCTGATGTATAAAAATCAGGTAATTGAGAAATATTTAATTAGAAAAGGCTATGGATCTTGTGTTTCATAAGAATAGTTAAAAATTGAACAACCAGGAAAGATATTACACGAACCAGACTTGAGCTGTATTTTCTGACATCAGCCAGTCTTTTTGAAATTTTTAGAAAATCTTGGTGATGGTGTTTTAGGTTATGGTTTATTGGAGGTTTTCTGTTTGTTTCTGTTTATTCTTGTTGGGATTTTTTGTTTTTCTTTTCACTGTTGTCAACAGTTTGTCTTGTATAAAACAAAAGTATAAAATAAACAGTTTCCAAATGGAAAATTTTCTTAAGATATATATTTAGAATATAGTATAGCTAACCTGTAGAAATGCTTAAGTTATCCTATGTGAGACAGCCAAGAAGGCTGTGTTTCACTAGTTATATAGCTTTTACCATTCCTGTTTATTGCAGTTTATTTAGATCAGTGTTTTGAGCAAGTTGCATTGTTTCTTACTTCTGAGACTTAGCGGAACAGCCTCACAAATAAAAGCATTTGATGATAAGATTGCAAAGCAGTAGTGAATGAGCAGAAGAGGAGTATGCCAGACTATAATAATGTTTGTAACGTTCATTAAACTGTTTGTTAAGTAATATATTCGGACAGATGAGTGTTTCCCAGCTTCTACATAGGCCATTATGTGTTCTAGTAAATTAAAACTAGGAAACCTTTGTTGGAGTTATAGTGCTCAAACTGACATCTAATTCCCCCAGACAATAGGTACAAGACTGCAAGCCACTCTAATTCTTTCCAGTCTTTACATTTATTGATTCTTTTGTAAACGTGTTTCATCCAGTCTATTACAAACAGCACTGGTTAGAAGTGTGAAGTTTACCACATCTGACCTAAGGCACATTAAAAACAGCAGCTATCTGCCATACAGCCATAGAGTTGGGCATCCCAGATTTACTTCCAATCAGTAGAAAATTTGGACCTTTATTGGCTTGCTGCTTTGGTTGCTGCTTTGCTTAGAGGGACTGACATGTTAATTCTTTGATCTGTCTGGTTTGGAATGGAATTTAGTTCAGATGTCATTTGTATTCTAGCTTCTAAATGTTTTATTACTTGAGTTGGCTTATATAAGTAGTTTATTTTGATTCAGGACTTCATTTTTCCCTAGTCTTGAGTAACGTTTTGCATATACAGATGTACATTTCTTACTGCAAAGTATGGATTTCATCCCTTTTTTTCCTTAACATGTCAGGTTTTTTTGCATGTCTTATTATTAAGTTACCAAATAATTCATTCATAATCTCTGAATGGATAGAAAGAACAGTAAATTTTAGTGAAATGAGCACAAAACATTTTTATTATTTTCTTCATCTTATACTGTAAAATATATGTAATAAATAATTGATAGTAAAAAAACACATCTTATTTTTCCCCACCATATTCATCACCAGTTTCAAAGCTTTGAAGTTCAGTAAATAATTTATGATAGTTGTTAGTGTAAGGAAATCTAACTGTAGTCCTGATCCTGCTTGCTTTTTGTCCTGGTTGTTCTCAAGCATAACTTTGATTGGTAGCCAGATTGAATGATAAAGAATGTATGAATAACTGATGGGATTCTTTAAACAGAAGAAAATTAAATCAGTTATTTTTAATTTAAAAAATAGAAATACGTAGTGAAAATTTTTTATATCTTAAATTTATTTTCTATTAAATTTTGTATGAATTGCATAAGACAATGAAGTGAATGTTTTTAATACAAAGAGGAACATGTTTTCAGCTTGCTTTTGTTCTCAAAACTTCAATCAGGGTGTCTTTTACCCTGGTTAAATATCTTGCTGAGATCTGCTGTATTTGATGAGAATGTAACAAAAGGTGAGAATACAAAAACAAAGAAATGCATGTTTTTAGCCTTTACTGAAATGTTCCATAAAATGTTTTAATTCCTTTGTTTTCCCTTGCTTGCATGGAAAACCCAAAGATTTTGGAGAGATTTTTAAACATTGAAGGTTTGTTTTTTTTGTTTTTTTTTTTCCCCATGTTATTCATGCTCAAAAGGTTAGCTTTTATTTGTGTCCTTATAAAAGTTCTTAAACAGTCCAGGAATATATTGTGAGTTTTCAAGTATATTCTGATTTATTTAAAACTTGAAATAAAGCAGAAGTAAAATTAGATTACTTCAGACAGAGAGGTAAAAATTCTATGTAATTCTGCAACTTCCAGGTACTGGTTTATGGCATCTCCAGTTTATCCCTCGAAATAGAGTGCGATCAGGGCATAGCAAACTAGTTTGAATCCATCCTCATTTGGATGCAAAAAGCAATGTAGTGTAAAACCTCTAGTGAAGTTTTGCCAAACTGAGTGGGGAACTGTGATATAAGTTTGATGTACCTAAGATTTTTTTTTTTTTCAGCTATTGTGTGCATATAAATGGAGACACACGATAGTACTTGTGCTCAAGGCGACAGGACTGCGCAGGAATCTCTGCCATTCTAACTCCCTGGGCAGGCTGCAACCTGCAGTGCTTGTCTTGCTGTGCAGTTGTGCATATGTGAAGCCCCAGGCCTTTGTTTCTGACACGGGTGGTCTGGGGAGCATGGGATGTTAATGGACTCTGTTTTGTACAGCTGTAATTACAATGAGGCATCACAGTGAAGCTTTAAAGAATATTTTCAATGCAGGGCTGAATATATAAGGCACTAACAGGAGGAGGCTGTTATTCAATGGTCTGGTGTCTTCTGGGTCTGAGGTTTAGGCCGGTTTGTGAGGCTTTCTACTTAAAGGTGATTTATAGGTATCATGAGCCAGATGTTGTGAAAGTCACCAAAGAATAGCGAGGACTTGTTACTGCCTTTCAGAAATCTATTTTCTCTCAAGGTTTCCTGTACACCACTGTTATTTCCTTTGAAATCAGTGTGGGACTTGCCTTGTGTTGGCAAGACCACATTAAGCTATTATTGTCATTAGTTTTAATTTTTCTGGTGCGGCAGATGACAGAAGAGGAATGTTTTAGGAAGTTTCTGACTATGACCAATATGGTGATAATTTTACTTGGCAAAGGCATGTTACTACTTTCTCCCTATTGAGTAATAAAAACCTTCTCTAGAAAATGAATTTGTTAGATGATTTCAGGAGCAAGAAAAAAAGAACACCATCTTTTATAATTATAAGAGTTAGCCTAAATATAGCTGTTACCATTGACTGCTCAGTGTTGTTGGACAGTGGCAAATTGTTTCCTTTAGGGATCTGTAAATGATGTGATGCACAAGTATTCAATCTTCACTTGGTAGCTTTAGCTGCTTCTTGAAAAGTACTTCAGTTTGGTTTTGTTCTAAAAGCTCTTCTTTTTCTTTCCTCCCATGGTTTCTGTCGTGCTTGTTTAGTCTATTTTTAACTGCTGCACTGCAAACCCAGTGATAAACAGTTGATAAGGCTAATGATGAACACCCGTATTCTTTTGGAAGCTTTAAAATTGTTAAAGGATTATCAGCAAATAACATTACGAAAAACGTGTGACTACAGTGTGATCTCATGCATGTTAATTTTTCACTGCAAGAAGAACCTGTATACTTGCTTGAAGCACCTCTGGCTTCATAGATCACCTTGAAGGATTGGGGCTTGCTTTTAGTAAGGAACATGCTTTGCAACAATACATCACCTTCGTTTCTTTGCTCCTAGAGAGAATCTGCTGACAGCAGGGCTGTGATAGAACAGGCCACATCCACCATTGACTTTTTACTTTCGGAGTCACCTTGGGACATCGTGTCTGGTTTCCAAGTAGTGATAATTTTGTAATGGTTTTAGTACTTAGCTTTGTTGTCTTGTGCAGCCTACTGGCTCTTCACAAGTTCATGTGTTGTACAAAGTGGATGCAAAAATGCTGTAGAAGAGGAAAAATCTTAGTCATTTTCAAGCTGCTTTATTTTTTTTTTTTTTTTCCTAGAGTCGGGCTTTGTGAACACTTAAAAATTGTGCAAATTTTTATTAGATTGTAATCTGGTTTTGTAAACATCTAGATTTCTTGGCAAGGAAGATGAAGCAGAAAAGGTGGAGAAAAGACCGACTTCAAGGATAAAGGGAACCTTAACTAAAGGAAGCAGGTTATGTTTGCACTGCCAATATTCCAGGTAGAATACTGCTCGCACACAGGGCTCAGTTATCTGCAGAACAAAGGAACAGCTTACGTAACCATCAGTACAGAGACATCCGGTAGTAATTTTCATGACCTCTTGTAATCTCGTAAAAGATGAGGTATTCACAAATTCAATGCTTGGTTCTGCTTATTGAAAATCTTTGGAGTTAAATGAATAAAACAAACTTGTGTAGCTATCAGTGAACGCCTTTGTGAACAAAATGTTCCTTTTCATGTCACTAGAATCGCCTGTTAAACTATCAAAAGCAGTGTACTTTAATTAAAATAATTCTTTTTGTGCAAATCTGCTTGAAGTAGTAAGTAATTCTTGGTAGAAAATATGAAAATTGGAATCTGACAAATGTGTGTTTGTACATCACCTTCCTGTAAGTACTGAACTCTCTCTTTAATGTGTATTAGTTGCTAAATCAAGTCAGATGTCTGAGGTGAGAACTGGAGAGCTGATAGCAAATATTCATAGTGGAAGCTGATAACAGCCTTAATTAAGCTGCTGCTATCTTTCCATGATAAATTTAGAACTTCTCCGTAAGTCATCTGACTTAATGCGCCATTTGCGTCCAGGAGTGTTTGATTTAGATCAGTGTCTCTGTTAAGAAATCTGCAGATGTCTCTTTGATAGCCCTAGCTGTCTCCCACACAGGAGCCTGGGATCTTTGTTTTCCTGTCTTGCAATATAGAGAATGAAGTGTACATTGACCTAAAGCTGACCTTCCAGCATTTACCTTTTTCGAGGTTGACATACCCTGAGAAATACTTATTTCTTTAATGACTAGTGCTTTCTCATACCTGTTCTTGAAACCAGAATTCCTTAATCTTTTTGTTACTGTACTTGCTTAATTTGAAAAAGCTTTACCTTGAAAACTGTGGCTAAAAGGATAATTTTAGAATAAATCCAGAAGCTGGGGTGGGCACAGTCCAAGACAGTTCTATCCATATAGTGTTAATTGCAATTAAACTGAAATGTTCTGAGATAACCAATCATGTGGTGAATTTTTTGAGTACCAATTTAGTATTATGTCACAGATCATTTGGATGGATTTGTTGTCTCCGCTGATTTTGCTTTCAGCAGTTGTATGCATTGTAAATGCATTAATCATCAATGACTGAACTGAGACACTTCTTTTTATTTTGATCCTTTTCAGGGCAAGGAAGAATAACTTGATTTGAAAATTAATACTTATATTAGAATTTTTTGATCAAAAAATAAAATAAAAACCTTTTTTTCATGTCTAGAAATTGTCGTCATTTCTGAACCAGGCATTTTAAAAGGATTCTTCTTTATAGTTAGAAAAAATAATGGGAGAGTCCAGTGTTACTCCCTCACAGAGAGTGAATATGCACTATTCAGAAATGGTAATTCATACAGTTATCCAAACTTGAGATAAATTGGATCATGAACTTGATGTAAATTATAAAATTCAAATTATAATCTTCATGTTTGTCCAGAAGTCCAGTATTCATGCATTTTTTGTGAAAACAAACACAAAACAGAAGAGTTGTTTCACCAGAACCTAAGTAGGAGTGTGGGGAAAAGGGAGCTCTGTATGAGAGATGTAGAGGCTCTGATGCATATGAGCACTTAGGCAACAGAGGTCAAGTGTGTTCTGCTGTATTTCTGCTGCCTCTACTTGTCTGTGCTAACATTTTTTTTTTTAGCTCTTTTCTGCTTTTCACTATCTTCTTTTCTTTTTTTTCTGGGGTTTGTTTGTTTGTTTTGTTTGTTTTTGTTTTTTGGTGGGTTGTTTTGGGGGTTTTTTTGTTTGTTTTTTGTTTTGTTTTTGGGTTTTTCGTTTGTTTGTTTGTTAGTGTTTGTTTTTTTGGGGGTTTTTTTTTGTTTTGTTTTGTTTTTTGTTTGTTTGTTTTGGTTTTTTTGGGTTTTTTTGTTGTTGTTGTTTTGTTTTGTTTTAACATGGTATGCCTCTGAATTAGTCTTTAGGATTACCTTGAAATTTAATTTAGATTTAGTTATTTTTGTACATGTGTGCACTTGTACCTCTCTGATGCTCTGTGATGTTGCTAATTCAGTGCTGTTTCATAATTTCTAAGGGGCTCAGATTTCTTGGTGTCATACCTTGGGGACAGGAAGCAGAAACCAAAAATACAAGCCAATGTGCATAACCTTGATGTGCTTAAAGTTACAGAAGTTGCTTCTTGGGCAATTGCTGTTTGTAAGAAATTGATGGGTAAATATAATATTGGTATTTTCTTATCTATCAGTCATTGAGACAGTGGCCAATTGATAGAATTTGGACCTGGAATGATAAATTTTTTGCAGTTATGTCTCTGGATGGTTAGTATAGTTAGAAAGTTATACATTTTTGCCTTATTTTAAAATAGTTTTATATATACATATAGCTGTATTGATAGCACATGTAACAAACAAGCTGTCACAAAAACAGCTGAAAAATACTTTTCAAAAAAAAAAAAGCTAAGCAGCTAGTGTTTACATTTCTCTAGTCTGTAATTATTCTGTTGTATTTGTCTGCTTGTAATCAGATTAGTTGTATTTTAAGGAAATTGAAACCAAAATTGTAGATGTTTCTCTGTGCAGGGATATGTTACTCTACCGAGGTACCAGGAATGTTTCTGGACAAAATAAACATTCTGTGTGAATAGTTCTGTTACATCAGCAGGTGTAGGAACATCAAACAGGAGGGTGCAGATCCAGAACACATGTGGGGCTTACATTATCTGAAGAGATTCTCTGCTTTGTGATTAGAAAGGTGACACATGTAAGAGACTCCTACAGATGAGTGGATATCAGTTTTGCTTTGTTGCCTCACTCTTTTCAGTTTACATACTGCCCTCTTTGCTGAAGTATTTGCAAAACACTTCACTGTAGTAGCTGTGTTTCCAAAGTGCTGCTGAGTACAGAAGCAGATGGCAGCTCATTTATCCATCTTGCACTATTTATTTCTTTTCTTTCTCTGGAAACAAATTAATTGATGTTAAGCTGTTGCTTCCTATCTCCTGCTTTTCCTGCTTGCTAACTTTAAAAAAAAAATTAAGAGAATATAGAAATCATGTCTGGTTTCTGTTGGTGATTTTTCTTTTGTTCTTCTAGTCATGAGTATTTCAGTGCTGTAATGAGAGGTCTTTGAAAAGTTGTGGAGGGTGATGTACCAAAAGACTAAAAATTAACTAAGGCAAATTAGTTTCTTCTGTTTCTAGAAGCACACATGTCAGGATGATAAGAGTATGTCTAAAATGTAAATTAGGGTTGAAGCTTTGTGTGGTTTTTCTGGGGGCATAGAGAGATACCACCAACTTCCTTCCATTTTGTGTCTTTTTGGACAGTGTGGGTTTTTAAAGACTTCTGATGAATCCTCATGTGAAATAAACTGTTACTTTCCTCTCCAGCAGAAACTGCCAGGTGACTCTGGTACTGCTTGGAGAACTCTAAGTAGAGAGGTAACTATCAGCAAATCATTGCCTACACAGAAGGTTGTATCAAATTAGGTCTTGTTTGGTCTCAGACTCCACTGAATTTTTTTTTGTTTGTTTTTATGAAGTCATGACAAAGACTGTAAGGGTTTTTTTGTACTGTTTTCAGTCATTTAGAATATGGTCAGAATGAAATAATTTTAACAAATCAATTTATGGTCTGCTAAAAATAGACTTTTGCTCTTCAGAAAACGCTTACTTATTTGAAGTACTAGACCATCATTCTGTGCAGACACATTTAGTTGGAAATATTTAAATTACTGCTGATGGGCTGGGAGAATAAACTAAATAAATCGAGGATGGTGAGCATGCGTTGACCACGACTGTCATTTCACTAAAGAAAAATACTTAAGGTTAGAGTAGATCCCATTGCTTTAGAGCAATGGAACTGATGGAGGGGGGTTAAAAAAATGTAAGCAGCACCAAGGCTGAACTGAAGTTTATGTTGCAAGATCTATAAGCTAATCAGTACTGTGAAGACTTGAGCTAGAGTTGTGTGTCCTCTGTTGGAGGACTCTGCTTGCTTTTAGGAATAATATGATCTCACAGGAGCTATGTAGTTATTCTTAATTTGTATGGATTAAGTGTGGAGATGGTGGGATAGAGAGGCCATGAAAATGGGTTCCTGTCCTCACCTCTGTTTTCATGATGGTCATACATTCCCCTCATACAAGTTTGTGGAAAAGGTAGTGAGTGAGAGAGCCAGGAAACTGTGTTGACCCATCAATTTAAATAGCATCTGCAATCTTCTGGGTATCTCTGATTTCAGCTAGCACACTGCCTTACATCTGTGCTTCCTGCTGCTTGGAATGCTTAGTTGGTGATGTTGCAGAGGAAGGCAAAGCTGACAATTATCTGAGCTGTTACTCAGATGCATGATGCTCCAGTTCCCAGATAGATGCAGTACAGTAATTCCACGACTATAAGGCACACCCTTTTGACTAAAATTTTCCCCCGACTCCTGGAGATGTGCCTTATAATCTGGTGCGCCTTATGGTCGTGAAATTACTGTACGGAAAACACATTTTGTGAAAGGTGGCTGTTTATTTTGTTTGGATATTGCAGTCAGTGTGAATTTCACCATGGGTTTATGTGATTGAGACTACATTTACTAATTTTCTCACTGTCTTTCTTCAAACACAAATCCTAGTATGGAAAAGGAAAGAACACAATCCTGGATTGGTTGCCTGTAGTACAGTAAATTATGAGGAAGAGGGTGGCGCTTTGTGACTTTTATACACCTCTGGGAAATTGAGATTCTTTCTCAGATCTGATACTTAAAGAACTGTGAATCCCAGAATAATATTGCTCATAAATTGCCCTACATTAATTTCTATTCCAATTCTGTGTAGCACATGTGAGTGAAAATCTTGGAAATAACGTTTGCTAAATCATGTGGTAAATGGTCTTGCTGATGACTGCAGAGTTGCTCTGAGGTTGGAGCTATTAAGCACTTATTATGGGAATCCAACAGGGCAAATTAAGAGAAACCTGTATGTGTGCTTGTTATTTTAAAACTTTTATGCTTTCTTCTGAGACGCCTCATGTAGGACCCCATGGCCTAAAAATACTGGATATCTTTTAGTCAGAGGTTAAGTTTTGAAATCTCAGTTACTGACCTATCAACAGTGGAAACAATCACCTTCAAGGGAGGGTTTAGTGTTGTTATTCTTTAATGCTAAAAAGCTGAATAGTGCTGTTAATAATACCTATAAAATAGCTTTTTAGCATTCTGCCTAGTTGTATGTGCTATTTTCACTTATAACTGTGTCTTTTTTTATAAATTGGGGAGGGATAATTTAGGTTTCATTGTTAGTAACTGCCAAGTGGGTTTCTTATTTGTTTGTAACACCATTGTAAGTATTTCTTTAATTTGGGGATGTTCAGATGCAGTGGTTGTAACTTAAATCTATATATAAGTGTTCCTTGGAAATACTATTCCAAGTACACAAAACCATGGTGCATGGTAGAATTTGCCATTATAATGAATTCTATCATAAAAGAACTAATGCATGATATTTTTTTCAGGTTTTAACTGTTACATTTCAAGGCTTAAATGTGCGTTCCATTTAAAACAAGTATTGCTCCTGTTTAGGATGCTGGATACCTCCCCAGATGCAGGACTTTAGAGATTTAACAATTTTTAATGCAGGTATAGGAATGTATCCTTTTACATAAATTTCAAATTTCACTTTGGAACAGGTGAATCGTCTCTCTCACTATTTCTTTTTCTAACTTCACCCAGCTTTCTCTGGAATACTACCTATCTGAAAAAGTGCCATAGTCTTCTAATGTCATTTTTTCCAGGATCATAAGCATTTTCAGTAGCATTCCTGAGCAGCATTGCTGACAGATCTTGAGTTCCAGCAGAATCAGTTAAGTCTTGATGGCATAATTACTTTGCCAGCCGTCGCTCTTGTAACAGTGGAACTCCCCTTTGAGGAAAAATGAGGTCGTTCATCTTTTGTAAGATTTCTATATGAGCTTTATCGCTATAGTAATAAAATTCATTGCTTGGTTGGTAAGCACAAAGGACTCATAGCACTGGAAATTGTAATCACACTAACATCCATTGTTATGTACACAGTTAGGTTGCTATTAGAATAAGCACATCAAAATGCATCTGTAAATAAACAGGGTATGTGTGTTTTGGCTTAATTTATGGAACGATGGACAGTTTGAACAAAACTGTAAAAATACCCAAAACAATATTCTCTCCTTCCTGCTCTTTCTCAGATTTCTTTGGTAAGGCTGATAAACTTTTTTTTTTTTTTTTTAACTTATTATATGCATTTGCAGCTAATATTCTATGGCTCTAGGTTATCTTTAAATTGCATTGTCCCACCATCCTTGCCAGTTTGTTTATAAGGCTCTGCTATCTGCCATTTGTATAGGCAATGCTTAGATGGCTTCTCTGTAAACTATATTCTAACCACATATATTCGCCAGTATTCACTTATTTTCATCTCTGTCTTTTGTTTGAAATATTATTAAAAGTATCCAAAATTATTATCTATGGTTACAGAATGATTTAATAATTATAGCAGTAGCAGATGGTCTGACTGACTGCATTGCCATTAAGGAATGATTTTCATTCAGTGATACTTCGGGAAGTTTCTAACACTGTGAGTGAATGTGTTGGGCTGGGAACTGTGGTAGCTTTGCTTTGGTGCATCTGCTTGCATTGCTACTGTGAATAATTGTCATCAAGCAAGGGGAGAGGTGTAGAGGTCAGGCAGCGGTGCTGCTTTACCTGCATCCACCAACTTGCCCAGCCCAGATCTGTCTGCTAGACAAACCACACTGTCTGTAAAGACTGAGAGTGGAGACGGATGAAAAGAATAACTGAAGTCTAAAAAAAGGTGTGTTTAGGCTTTATTTCCAGGCATTTTCTTCCGTGATGCCCAGCACTTTTAGTTTGTATTTAAGGAAAAAGGTGCAGAGCGTTTTGGAAGTAGCTTGCAGCAGCATGCAGGGATGCCTGGTGGTAGCAGTAAAGAATTTTCCACTCCCGAGCACTCCTGAAGGAATTTCAGACTTCTGTTTGCAAAGGCAACCACAGAAAGGATGAGCAAATGGGCTGGAGCAGAAACAATTCCCTTTGTTGTGTGAGTGCATAAAAAGTACTTTAAAAATGAAGAATGTTAATGAATCTATTGTTATTGATGTATCACATTGAGCTTATGTTAGGCTCATCTTTTTTAAAAAAATCCAGGCAGTTGAACACATGCATCCAATGTGCATTGAATGCTAAAGCAAACCATTGTCTGCTCTACTTAATGAAGAAAGTGGTGGTGGGAGACATAACAGACATTGCTTTTAATGACATTAGGTTTGCATACAGTCCCAAGCATGCTAGTGTCTCTAGGTGATACCCATCTCCTTAATTTCAAGATTTCTATTATTAGGAGCTATAGTTATCTAAAGAGAAACAGTAAAATTAATTTTGTACACCTTCATTTTTAACTGTTTGTTTTCCGTCTGTTTCTCTCTTGGATAGAAGCTGATTTGTCAGGAACCTCTTACCCTTATAAGTGGATCTTCTACTAAGGTTTTTAAAGCATCCCTGAGATCCTGATAAGTAATGAAAAAAAGAGAAATCTTCTATTCCTGCAGACTACAGCTGCAAAGTATTTCAGAATATCGTGTAACAAATCACTGCAAGCTATTTTGTACAAATGATGAAACTGGATAAAATACCATATGGTGTTGCACAGTACTTCAAAGAATTATTTCAATATTATGAATGGGCTAAAATATCACATGCAGATTTATTCAGTCTAATTGGGACTTCACAGTTGTACTGTTGTAAAGGAGAATATCTGTGCAAGCTAAGTTGTGGGCAGGGGAGGTGGAATCATACTATAGTACAATATAAACTAGATGAGAATTAACTTTTCCTAAAATGCATAACAAACATGACCGTCTAGTTTGCTGCTAGCAGCAGCACAGTAGGTTTTATGGTGCTTTTGTAATTTGGATATTCTGATTTGGAGTCTAATTGGATTCCTGAGCTACACTGAAAGGCAACATTCTTAAGTTGTGTAAAGACTATTTGAAATAATGGGATTGACATTAACCTTTTAAAGTTTCCTATTTAAAAATCTGTTTGAAAAGATTAAAAAAATAAGCTGCTGTAGAATTAGAGATTTCAGGAAAAACTACTCCTGTGTCATAGACTGCAGGCATTGGTTCTGATTGGCTCTGTAATGGATAAAATAAATTCATTAGGGCTTTTTTTTTCCCCTGACCTCCAATTACAAGTGTAAACAAAGGGGTTAAAAAACTTCCAATTCAACTTGAAAACCACAGCTGCCTTTGAAATTCAGCCAAGAAATTGTTGTTTAGGAAGTCAATAAATAATTACAGAAAAACTTAAAATCAGGGAGGCACAGTATATTCGATGATTTTGTGTTTCAGGGAGGGGATGCTGATATAGATGCACTGAGTACTTCTACTTGAAATAAAAAAAAAGAAAAATGTGTATTTGAGTTTTTTTAACAATAACTCACATTTGTGAGGCGAGTGTTCTGCTGTTGCTTAAGCAAAAGTAAGGCAGGAGTGCACTGTTTTCTTGTGTCTTTGCCCATGCTTATATAAAACAAATCAAGGCTGGTTCAGAAAGCTGTGCAAGCAAATATTAATCTTAAGTTGCTCTTATTTCCTTCATTAGTGCTATTCTTTCTGAAACTGTACACCTTGCAATCATTAGAATGTCAGTGTAAAGGAGGAATTCTGTGGACATGACAAAGGGGGTGGCGAGAAGAAGTAGCGACTTTGATTTAAATTGTTACACAATTTCATTAACTTCATTAGACTCTGATACTTGTAAGTCTCATCAGTGTGTGGCTGAAAGCATGATGTGATGTGTCAGGTAATCTCGTGTTTTCTCCATATTGATTCTGTTGGATGCCAGGCTGTGGAAAATGTACAAATGTTGGGCTGGAAACACAACAGAAAATAAAACCCAAAAGTGGTGGGGTGCAAAACTTTTACCTGGCATAGACCTAATAATGATGGTAATGTTTGCCTCTTTAAAGATTAATGTTAAAAGGATCATCTTTTACCAAGGAATATAGCTGCTGGCTAGACTGATTTTTCAAATTTGAACTCAGAAGCAGTTAATCATCTTTTTAAGAGGTTTAGAAGACATTTGTGACTCTGATCTACAGGTTGTCATACAAAGTGAACTAAGAATTCTAATGGGAGTAGTATTTCCCAAAGCTCTGGGAAATACCTGGAGAAAGGAGAAATACATTCAACATGGTCTCAAGGGAGCTGAGAAATTCCCTTAGGACAAGAAAAAGCTGTGTTAAGAGAAGCTTGGAGATGCAAAATAGCTTTGGCTTGAGCAGTTTTTCTTGCTGTTGTGGAAACTGAGGCAGGGAAATGAGTGCCTTTACTATTTTGTTTGCATGTACATATGTTTGTTTTAACATTATCTGAAGTAAAAACCCAAATCTGGAATTACTGTGTTTTGGTGCTATCCTTTTCACTCATTTTCTTCATGGTATGACTGATTAATCTAGAATGCTTTCAAATTTTAGAGCCCTGTGAAGCGCTGCACACACAGTGACCAGGATTTCATGAGGTCAGACTATTGGGAGGCTTAATCATCTCTACTGCAATTTAAGGGAAGAAAATGGGGATGTTTGCCAACGTGGACAAGGAGAGGGACTGTGCCAAAGTCTCTTCAGAGCCTTAAGCTCCTGGGACCCACTGTCCTTTTTTGTTAACACTGTCAAAATAGTGCATCTCTATTAGCTCACTGAAAGATATTCCTTCTGACTTTTGTCCAGTAATCATCTTTTCAGGGTAGTATATGATTTTTTTACTCTTTTTTTCCCCCCTCTTTTTTTGTCTTGTTTGGGAAACTCATAATTCAGGTCATGAATGTATATTTTGTAGTTCTATCAGCTCTTGTTAGTGTCTCATTTAAGGGTTCTCCAGTGTGTGGTGCAGTAAATTGGGGAATAATTACAGTTGTAGGGGTATTCTTCAGGTCATCTAGTTCAGCCCCTTGCTCAAAGCAGGGCTTCCTTCAAAGTGGAGTCAGGTGGTTGAGGGTGTTGTTAAGTCAAACTCAGAAAATCCCCAAGGATGAAGATTTCACAGCCTTTCTTGGCAGGCAGCTCCAGCCCTTAACCAGCCTCATTATGGAAGCTACAGGGATGCTGACTTGGGTGTCTCATTTTTTACTTCTGAGTAAGATGCAGATTAATTGAACATATTAAGCCTGTTTGTTTTTGATCTAGAGCTTTTAACTGATGCCCTCTAAGAATACTGAATTGCTTTTAAATCAGTGTTAGGATTTTACTTGTTGGAATTTGTTTTGATATGTTGGAGCTGCAAGGGAATGTTTTGTACTTTATGAGGTGTTTAATTCTTGCATCTATCTGTGTTTTGCACCTATCTCTGTAAAGGGCTATTATTTTCAGCTGTTTTCAGAAAAAAACCCCTCAAATAGTTGTTGTAATGTGTGCATCAAGCTGCACAGCTTAGAATTGTATTATTCCCAAGAGAATATATACTCTATAGAATATTGAATCTGAAAGTAGTCGATAATCTAGTTAAAACATGAAATTGCTGTTATGTGTGTTCTTGAAGGGAAAATAAAAGTAGGAAGGTGTAGGGTTTTTCTCATGTAACCTAGCTAACCAGGAGCTTCTAAAATTACATAGGTCATTGAAGATAAAGTTATCCAAAAGGTTTTATCACTTTTCATGTCTCTGAAAATTATTTTTCTTTCTGTATGAACACTACTATCTTTTGAAGAAAGGGGCTTGACTGCAGTGCTAATGAAGTGTAAAGAACTAAAGCTGTCACTGCTGCAAATGGTATTTTCAGGAACAAGAAGTTAGTTTACTTGATACCTCCTTGCAAATGTCTTCGAAAGTCTAAGGTGCTGTCTGTGTGAATTATGATGAAAGTGTTGAGAGAGGAGGTGTTTGTTTAGTCTGTCTGGTATGTCTCTTCCAAAATACACCTTTGGGTACCTACTTTGGGAACATATTTTTAAAGCAAAACCAGTACGTTTAGTACACTTCCCTGACTTAGGAGAACTTGCAAATGGTGAATTACACCTGTCATTCCAAACACATCTCAGAAAAACCCATCCATGTACTGTGCTCCACAAGTTTTGACCACTTGACTGAGAAACTTCTAAAAAAATGTTGTAAGAAATATTCTAACGTTACTATTACTAATTTTATATATTTTTAGAGAAAATTTTGCAGTGTATTTTTTCTAAGACTTCATTTTTTAAGATCTGCTAATTACCTGTTCATACTAGAAGTAGAAATTAAGTCTTCTCTGTAATATAAACCCAGAAGTTGGAATGGATTGTGATGTAGTGAAATATTACAGCACTTCTGTTCACCTAAGGTTAACTTGGTAGGTCACTGGCTCACCATTGCAAGGGACAAAGCAAACAACAGCTGTGTACCTGCTACACTTACATTTTTGTGTTGGTCTCTGATCCTGTTAAAGGCTACTTGAACTCAAAGTGCTTGAACTGAATTACCAAGCATGGACTTGCCTTAGAAAATGGGGGCACAGCCCCTGTTCTGAGTTTCAATAATAACCCTTGTCTCTTGACAAGAGATTAAGACCCTATTTCTATTAAGTAGGAATCGGTCATTTTTGACTTTTGAGAATCCCTGGAAACACCCTTGTGATATCTGCAGGACCCTATGTATTTGTAACAATCCTGCTGCTAATCTTCTATTGATTCTTATTTTATTTTTTTTGGTCAAGGACACAAGTATCTATCTGCTCATACGTAGTGTTAAAGGGAAATCTAGTGCATGAAGGACTCCAACTGGCTATGTGAGTCCAGGCTGAGAAAGGTGGAGTATGGGTTGTTAACAAAACCAGTTGATGATTTGAAGGTTTAGCTGTATGAAAAATTTTCCTTTAGACAGCCATAGTAAGTACTCTATTTCCTAAACTTATACTAAATACTTAATTGAATCTGAAATGCTGAATATAAATACTTTTTCCTGATAATATAGTATTATTTGTATCTTAAAGGATATGCAAGTAAATCCTCAATTTATGCATAATTTTGGCTTTATAATTATGTTTCCTGAAAATAGGAGTAGGTGTGCTGAATTGCTCTTTAATATTCCTCTTTCTTACTTAGTCATCTAAAGCTAGGGAAAGTACTTTACTGTTGTGTTCAGAGGAATTTGTTATCAGTTGTTAAAATGCTGCATAATTGTTTGTTATAGGGTTAAAATCTTGTTTGGCCATTTGTTATGGACAGTTAAAATATTGACTACAATGTAAGAAATTCAACTCTACTTGGATTATTAATATCCCCCCCAAATGACATGTCAAGTGAGAGCTTTGTCACTCAAAAGTAGAGGGCTGCTTTAGCAATATCTTCTTGTCGTGAATTCATAGCCATAATAGAATTGCATATAACAGATAAAGTAAAAAATTCAGCTGAGGAATTAATAGCTGTAATTTATTTTCTGGTTATACTGCCTTTTCTTTCTTAGAAAATGCATGTGCATTGATATTTATTGCAGATACACATTCTCAAATGGCAGTGAAGTTATGTTTTCTCTTTGTGTGTAAAAAGTAATAAATTTAGTGGAGAGTCACTTGGCAATGTGGGAAGGAGAAAGCGGAGTTCTAGTTCTACATTTACTTCACCCCATCTCCTTGCCACCTGCTCTTCAGCCATGGCATTGACAGCTTGTCCTCTAGTTTGCTGCTGTGACTTCTCCACACTGCAGCCCTGCAAGGTGGCTGAGCTCTGTACATCACATCCTACCTTCCATCTCTTCAGTCAAGTACCTCTGCTTACTTGTCTTCAAAATAGGTTATGGCTTAACAATACAATAAATCAATCACCGCAGTATCCAGTACACCAGTTCAAGATCAAAATACAATTCTGGGTCAATAGCAAAAATTCACTCCTCTGGGTTTATTTTTTACTTCCCAGAAACAGTTTTATGTTGGCATGCATGTCTCTTATCCATGCCATTCTGTCCATACCATTCTGACCTGGTGTAGGACCGGGTTGTCTTGTTTGCACTTGCCTAAGCTCACTCTGGGTAGTTTGGACATGTAGCAGTTGTTTTCGTTGAGGTCAAGTTTGTACCATTAGATGATATAGCAGTGCTCCCCTCTGCTGCCACTGTTCAGAGAATCACTGCTTGTTAGCCTAGTAAACATTTTTAGTTGGAGTGCTGGCAGCTTATCATGTCAACCATTGACAGAGGTAAATCTCCCACTGCATCAATGCAGCAAGGAAAACTTTTCTGCATTCTTTTTACAGCCACCAGCAAGGGCTACAAACTCAGCCTTTTGGGTGTGATTCTGTGGAGCTGGTCTTAGAATTTCTGAAGTGATCATAAGTTTTGAATTCTGAAAGCAAATACCTAGATAGACTAAATAAGAGGTATCGTGAAGAATTAGAAAATATATATATTTTTTGAAGTATAGAATTGGTGACAACAAACTGTTTTATGACTTTACTGTATATCATATGGTCAATGTAAGTCAACTTCTCTGGTTAAACATATCCACTGTATGTTCTTCTCTTGGATGTTCCCTTTTCCTTATGTATTATAAGGGTGACAGAGGCATATGGCTGTAGTGTTTAGGGTGCCTGTTTTAAAATTTTGCAGAGGGAATTTGAATTGGCATAGTTCAGAAGGCTTGATTTGTTGTTGGGGTGTTGGGTTTTTTGTTTCATATTTGCTTTTCCATTTCCCTGCTTCTTGCCCATCCCAACCCACGCCCCCCCCCACCCTCAACACTTCTTTCTCTCTTTGTGCATATGTCTAATTTAAAAATATTGTGCAATCATTTACTGGAGTCTTCCTTAAGGATTTTGAACTCTTAATTGCTCTCCATTGCAAGAGTCTGCCATACAAACTACAGACATATTTAACAAACACCTGGAAAAGGATGACAAGTTTATATTCAGGAGACAGATGTGTTTAAGATATCTGGTTGAGTCTGCCCCTTATTTCAGTAGTTTGGATGACCTCTGTTACCTAAGGAACTCCAAAACTGGATTGGTAGCACCGTATGCCAGACTGAGTGGCTATTACCTCAAAGAAAATCCTGATTGCTGCAGATGTTTACCCCAAGATGCAAAGAGGATTGCTCTTTCCAGTAGCGCAGACTTCATACTTGTGTTTTAAAAACATAATATCTCTCCTGTCCCTGTGGTCGTGTTATTACGCTGTTGATTGATTTGGGATCTGGGACCATAACTTTAAAGTATACTGATAGTGTTTGTGGAGTATCACAGAATTTTACTGACCAAGGCATGAAAGAAAATCAAGATTTCTGACAGGTTCTGTGGAAAATAGCCCTGAAATGGCTGATCTGAAGGAAGAAAATATATTTCTGTAGCTTGAGAGATCTACCCATTCAGAGTTTCAAAGTCAATCTTAGCCCAGTGGATCTAGATTTAAAAAGTTGCCATTTTAATTTGTGACACCTGGTGGCCAGCAACACCCCAGGTATTCCCCTGGTACGCTGTTCCACTTCATTCTGTCACTGCAGGAGCAGGTTCTAGCCCTCAAGTTGGCAGAGGATCACCTTCAGGAACAAATGAGAGTCATGTACAGCTGAAATAATGGCTTCTGTGTCACTTACACTATTACCTTTGGTTTTGACATTTAGCTGGTGGGAAAAAGAATATGCTTAAGTACAGTCTTCCCTGCCATAAAATATTTGGTTTTCTGCCATACATTAAAAGTAGCTAATAATGAATAAGTGTCTTAGCTCTAGCCAACTGGACTTCTTGTTGCTATTGGTCTGATGGTGTAATAATTCTGGCAAGTTCTGTGAGCTAGTAAAAATAGTGAATGTCCCTTTATGTGAAGACTTTTCTGTTTATTGAGAAATTTCTGGGAACAAGATCAAGTTCCATTGTTTAAACATATTTTAGTAGTACATATCACTGGAAAAATTTTCAGTATAATTTTGTAGTTTTTCTGCACAGTTTCTAACTAATGTGTTTACATTATAATGAATAGTTTTGGCTGGAAATCTGTGGGGAAAAAAGCACTATTCCTCTGACTTCAGCATTTTAGAACATCTATTTCTAGTATACCTTTAAAAGAGTTAATTTAAGAAAACGTTAACTTTTCTAGCATTCTTACTCATGCAAATATGTTTAAAGATAAGTATCAAGGGTAAATAGAATATGGTGCAGAAAAAAAATAATCATAGAACTGAGAATTCCGTTCTTTCTTGGCAGCATCTAAGCCAGTCTGAGCAAGAGCAAGACTACTCTGACTGTCTAAGCCAGTCTGACCAAGAACAAGACTACTCCTGTTGCCATTGCTGTTAAACTGTTCAGTCCTTGGCAGCTGGATCATACTGCCCCTTCTCTTCATGTCATTTCTTCTGGGATAAAATACAGCACTGCCATGCTGAGCCTTTCCCAAACACAGGAGGACTGAACAGGAGACAGACTTATCTTAGATTGACGACTAGACTGATGGTAAGCAGCACAGAAGGTTCAAGCCTCATGCTAGCACAAAATCATTTGACAGATAGAAATATTTGCTTATAAATTGAAAGAGTAGGTAATAATAGTGGTTTTTTTATGATTACATTACATGATATTTTGTGATTACACAGACTAATAGCTAGCAGATGGCAGAGTATACATTTTACTTGTTTACCAAGTTGATGGATGGCAGTGATTGAAAAACATTTTTTTTCCTTGTTGCATTACTCTAAAAGCTTGTAGTGGACAGGCAATTTACAATATAAGTCAACAATAATTTGTATCCGCTCTAGATTTTGGGGAGCATCAGTTATTCTCTTTATTTTATTTGACTTCTCTCAATGATATTTTCTTCTTAGAGGAATGGGAAAAAAATGAAATGTACTTTGAGAGCCAGGTCTTTAAAGGGATGCATGTGTGCTTATAGTCTACATATACAAATAGTATCTATTTGTATGAAGAATAAATCATGGGAGGTTTTCTCCACTGTTCTATTTCAATGTTTATCATATTACTTGGACATTTTGATGAGAGAGATATGCTCTGTCTTTTGTTTAGGCACCTCAGCACAAATCTACGTTGCTATATTGCATGCCACCAAGAGAGCTAAAACTATCCAGTCACAATAATAATTGCAGTGGTTTTCATCCCTTCTTTTTAATTGGTATCGACTTACTCATATTATCTATGTGTGTGTTTTAGATGTATCTCCTCCTCAAGTGTTGTTTGGGTTTTTTTCTTAGGTGCAATGACTTGGGAATACTCTGTTTCATGAGTAGTACACCTAAAACCTGACCTTCTTTCTAGGTTCATTCTCTATGTATTTTAGTTCCCACTGTCAGGTGCCCTAGCTCCCTGCCAAGGTCCTCAAGTGTGCTATTCATTTTAGTCTCTCTCAATGGTTTTTGGGTGTATTAGGAATTTTGCTTGTGGTTTTAACAAATAGAATGTGAATTTTGATTAGTAGTAGATTGATTTTTTTCTTTGAGGGAAAAGGGGCAAAACTGTGGTTGCTCTTCCTTCAAGAGTGACTGTTGGGTCCTATTTTTTCTGTAAGGTTTCTAACTTCTGTGAAACTCATATCTGAGACATCTAGTATCTTGCAAAATTTGATAGGACTTGGACAGTATGGTTCAAAATTTTATGATTTTGTGTTTAGTTATCTCATAATAACATTTTTTCTCTGAAAAAACCAAGCTAAAACACTCAGATGGAGCCAGAATGTCATTTCTGCTTAAAGAATCCAATAAGACCATGGATTTTTTTCCCCCGGTAAAAGAGGAACGGAAATCATTGCAAGAATTACTGGGGCTGGTCAGGATAAAACATAACTTGAGATACTATTTTCAGATAAAAAAACTTTTGCCTTTCAGCCAGAGGACATTTCATAATGTATATGCCTATTTGTAACAAAAATATTGAGTCTGTTTGAAACTATCCCTTGAATTTCCTTTATGATTTTACATACATAAGACCTGAAAATACATTATTAGTACTCTCTTCAGTTTCCTATCAATCATGGATAGATCCACTAAGCCTCTCTAATTCTGCCTTACAACTACTGCCTCTCAAAGAGTTTTCATTATTCCAAACTGCTAGTGGCCTTTCAGCAGGAGGAAGCCTATGATATTGTGTATTGTGAGGGGGGGAAAAATATATTCAGATAGTTGGTGGTTTAGAGAGGTTGTCATAGACCCTATTCCCAAGGTACACTTTTTTCCTGGGCAGTAATGGATCCATTTTTTTTCTATTTCCTTCGTCTTCTGCTTTTCACCATTGCATTCAGATTTTTGTGGCAAACATATATGTATATAGGTGTCAACAATTACTGTCTTGTTCAGCTTCCCTACCCTTGGCTGAATTTTTATTTTGCATTCTCCACAAAATCCAAGTTTCAGACCAGTATGATAATATGACATTTTCCAGCTTGTATTAGTAAAGATGAAATGCCTTTGGTAGTCATGCCTAAGTCTAGTTGCAAAGAGGAGAATGAGAAATAAACAGTAGAAATCTAGCTGCTAACTCTCCAGATTGATTTTTGTGTGGACACTTGACTCATGTACTGAATGTTGCTGGTAAATGCTTGAGGTCACCAGTACAGGAGGGGAGTAGGAATAGACAAGAAAGAGCAATGCTTGTCTGTCCTCTGTAAATTTTTATGGTGCTCACACTGGGAGAAGATGAATGCTTCAGCAAAAAAGTGACTGTTGCATCAGAAAGTTTCCAGGTGTGGATTCAGCGTGCAGTGCTTGCTGGATTGAGATGAAGCCAGGTTGTGGGGTGAGCTTTCATGCTTTCATGTAGGCAGGTGCCTCTACCTGCCTGCCTTAGAGGGGATCAATGCAGATGCAGGCAGGGGAATGGACCTGCCTTAAAACTGACTTGATGAAAGTAAATGTTTAACTCAGGTGAGCCTGGGTGACAGGGACACCCCAAACGTTGGGATGGGACAAGGGGCTGACCTTGCTAGAAGTAGCAGAACATGGGGTTGCTGCCCTTGCGTAAAGTTTCATGAAAACTATCTTAATCCTACTGTGGAAATGCATCTACACCTTTCTGGTTTAGGAGATGACAGTGATTGACCTGCAAGTCCTGTTAATGTGCAAATTCCAGAGTTTTGCTGGGATTATAGATGGTAAAGTAAGGGGTAGGTCCTAATTAAAGAATATATAAAATTTACACTTGTCTTCAGTTGTCTTTGCTCAGATTTCTGCTTGCAACATTGATTCTTATTTATACATGTAGTCTGCAGACTATTCTAACAATACAATACTTCCATTAATCATCATCAGTATTTGTAAACAGGAGATTCATTCACATTGATAACAAATGCTTAATTTGTTCCTCAGAACCGTCTCAAAGAATATGTTGCAGCTTTTTTACCAATTAATCTGATTTGTAAGATGGTGTAATTATTGATCAAATTTCAAAATTGAACCTTTGTATTTGTGGAATGTAGTGAAAGTTAACTGCAGACTGTCATAACTTATTTTCTGTGTATTTAGTTACTGAAGCGTGAAGGCTTCTGGGAAGTCTATGAACTTTTACCTGTTTTTTCCATAACCATCAGGAGATGGTTCCAGGTACATCTTTCTTCAAAAAGCCTTAAGAGCCAAGGGAAGCTCTTAGAGAGGAGGGAAGTGCTGTTGTCTGTCCAAAGCACAGTTTACTGTGCATGCTTACTCCCAGATTTGTTTCAAGTACCTGTATCTGCTGATTTGCTGCTACTACGTGTGTGTCCAAGGAAGGTCGTTCAAGAGTATCTCCAAATTAGAACAAAACGATTCAGGTCTACCATTCATGATTTAGCAATAGATTTTGCCTCCATATGGGAAACAAAATGGGTTTCATGGTAGTGATTTTCACCTCTTAACTTTTTACTAAGTGATATAAGTAAAATCTGATACTTAAATTTATTTATTTTTGTTTTTTTGGTTTTTAGACAAGGTAACCTATTTTCTTACTGCTTCTGTGCCAATGAGTGTGCTTTAGCTTCTAAGCAAAACCAAAACTGAAAGTGTTTAAAATTGTGCACTGCTCCATCATTGCTTGCTTACATCACTGTATCAGTCTGTTCCAGTTGATTTAGGATGATTGCTCTTCAAATTTGTAAATCACTGCTTCAAAAGGATAGTCACAACAATTTTGGGAGATTGTGGAATTGATGGAGTTTTATTTTATTAAAGAAAAAGCAAAAACATGTTGTATCTCTTCAGCAATTAAAAAAATATTTACTGCCTGGCATATTACAGTGTTTAAGTTCCCGATTCCATTTAAAAGAAATAATTTGCAAATGGCTTAATGTTATGAGGTTTGAATAGGAATTACTCATATTCTCTTTCTTAGTCAAAAAACCCTATGTTCAATACCAATGCTAACACAAGGCTTTGAGTGGTATTTATGGGGGAGTTGAGGGAGAATGAAAAACAATACAAGAGGAAAAGTAGTTCATATCTCCAGGAGACATATTTTTAGTAACAAAAAGACTTTGTTCTTTTGAACATTGTGCTTTTTTTAAGTCACTTTTCAAAATTAGGCACTGTAGATTTGAGTGGAATTGGAATTGGCTTATTGCACACAGAAAATAGGCTATATATGAAGCAGTGTAGGTATATTAATTTATTACAGCAAATCACTTTAAAGTGTGAAAATTGTACAAATAACACTCAGCCCCGTACTTAAAAAAAAAAAAAGAATGGAGGAAAAAATTATTTTTGTTTCCCCTCTGTGTCATCTGTGGTGTCCAGTCCCCTTTCCCCTTGCCAAATGACACGGGTTTTTTTGTATGCTTTGATTAGGATCCCAGGCTTGATATGGTTCATGTTCTCGATGTTATTGTTTGTGAGATAGGAGCAGAAATCTTGCTTAAGGTCACTGTTGGAGGGGATTGTAGCAGGTCACAAGAGGCAAATTCTGTTTCAGGATGCTGAATATAAATTTTCTTGTCTCCACTTATTTCCCTCTTTACCCTGTAAAAAAGCTTGTTCGGAAAATCAAGTAGTATCCATTTGTACTATCAGTTTTCTGTGTGAAAAATTTCTGATAGTGAAAAGTAGGATATTGATCTGGGTAACATCCCTATACATAAAACATTCACTGACCTATCTTCTGTATTTCTAGTCTATCCCTTACAGGCAAGATCACACTTCTTCCCTTTACTTAAGAATAAATAAAAATTTTAAAAAACACTCTTTCCCCGTGTACACACTCTCACAAATGATTGACTCTATTTGTTTAGATCAGTGGCACTGTCTTGGGGAAGCTAGAGGGAAAATTGGAAATGCATCTACTGTATCTCTTGTGTAAATTAGTTTTTTGATCGTTTTGATAGAAGATAATTGCTTAAACATGACAGTTAATTTATGTTGTGTTCCAGTGTAGAAGCTTCAGAGAAAGTGTGTTACAGCATGTACAGCTGACTTTACTTTAAATTTTCTTGACTTTATACCAGAGGCATTTTTATCTCTGCTAGCAGTACATATTTTTTGCAGTATGCTAATACAGCAATCTGTGCAAGGAATAGAATCTTGGTTTTAATCTTACTGTAGAAGTTATTGGAAATGACCATGTCTTTGCTATAAAATGTTACAAAATTGGGAACATGTAATATTTAATACCTGACCTTCTGTATATAGGGTCTAGAAATTTAGCTGAAATCAGTTTTTCCAAGCAATGAAAAATACAATTAAATCTACTTTTTATCAATAGTTTATAGGAAGGTTAGGTTAAAAGGCTTATTTTAAAACCTCTTTGTTGAATATATTTATTTGTTATAGCACATGGATAATTAAGAAAAAAGAAGTTTTTGCTTCATAATAAAAACTCTAGTATTCTAAGCTGGGATAATAAACAGGCATTGGCTTTTGATGAAATAGTGAGTGAGTGAATAATCATATTGACAGTTCTGGCTGTAAAAGAAGAAATCCAGGTGTTCACTATTAGTCTGTCCAAATCAGTTCTCAAATTCTGGTGTCTGACGTAAATTGAAGTGAAGCAATTGAATTGTAACATAATGCTGTGTCATTACACCTCAGTCTTACATTGTGCTTGTACTCAAAATCATTTGAATAAACTTGGAAAATCTCCACGGAATTGATGCTGTTATTAATGAGAAAATATATGTTTCATCACACTACTATGTTGCAGAAGAAATGGAACAGGAAAGAAAGTGTCTGAATGAAACAAAAAAAGCAAGGAGCTTCTGTGGTATTGGTTTGTTGTAGAGCTCCGCTTCACTGCCTTTGTGTGTCTTGCTAGACAAGGAATGCTAGTGGCATTTCATAACAGCAAAAATCTAAGAGGATGATAATGTGGTCATTTCACAGAAATGCTGATGACCAGACACTGACTTAGAGAGAACACTTTCACTGCTGCTTTAAGAGAAACATAGTCAGCCTTAATGGTTCTTAAGGCCTGAAGCAATTGCATGAAGAACAAGTGTAAGGAGAAGTGTTAGGCTTGAGAAAGCACTGATAATTTATGCTTCTTGTTTAATGTTCATCAGTTTGGATTTCTGATTTATGCCGTTGTCTGTAACACAGCCAGTGACTGATGGGGCAGGCTGTGCTGCTTAACCCAGCTTGGGTTCCTGGTGTCCAGGGCTCCTGGTACCTCATGGTCCTGGGGTGAGCCTGGTGGCTCTTTCTTCCCTCTCCTGCCCACAGTGAGCATGCAGTCAGCAGGACACACTGAGAAAGAGCAGAACACTTCAGCATTTGGAGAATAAGCTTTACTTACCCTTGCTGTGCATATCTTCAAATTGCTGCACTTACGAACAAAATCTCAGTACAGGATATAATGGTATTTTATAATATCATAAAAAGCAAGTTTAATTTTGATTTGTTTGCTGCTGTGGCAGAGTTACTGAACCACCACCTCTGCTTCTTTTCCTGAAGAAATTTATTCTCTTGTGTGTTTTGCTTCCTGGCCTGAATACTCTGTGCAAATGTCAGAGTGGTGCTGTATATTAAAATGCATCATTATTCCTCTTGGTACTGTAGCATGATAATTATGAAGTAAAAGATTTTTAAAGGTACCCATACATCTTCCCAAGAGACAGATTTTTGCAAATCCATCTCCATTTACTCTCATTAGTATTAAATCAGTACAATTGATAACAAATGTCAGACTGTAATGTTTCTGGTGAAGCAGACCATCTGCCTGTTTCATAATATGAACATTTATGCTTACAATCAGTATACTTCACCAACTGGGCTGGAAATGCCAGGTAGTAATGTCTGTTACTTGAGGTCTCTGAATGCATTATGTATATTGGAACCATAATTAGTTCCATGCTTTCTGGCAAATGTAGTTATTAAAGCAGATTTCTTTCTGTGGATTGCTTGCCTCCCTTGAAAGTACCATCCTCCTCTTAGCCTGTTTTATTTCTGTGTGATTGATTGTTTCTTACTAATGTATTTATTTCTCAAGCTAGTTTTCTCTCTTTGAATAACTGGAATTTTTGAAGGCTGACTACCAACTAAAGTAATGTGATACTCAAACAGAATTATCTTGCCATCAACTTACCACTTAATTTGACTGGAAGTTTTTGATTAAAAACAAACAGTAAACAAACTAAAAATACAAATATCTGTGAAATTCCTCAATTAAAGCTTTCAGGACTGAAGAATAACTTGCTTTGCTTCTGCAGGGAGCAATGGAAAGTGAAAAACCACTTATATTACAGATGACTGTTCAGTTGTGCTTCCTATGTGGATGCAGGTGCTTTTATTGGGATGAGTGGGTAATAATGGGCTTCAGCCTCTTTGATTTTCCATAAATCTGATTTCTTTATGCCAACATTTGAAATCCATGCTTGTAGTCAAGTATTACACTTCTTGGCTCACAGTGGAACTCTGTGTGCTGTGTGTTGTGAGAGTGGAGTGAAGCCACCATGCTAAGGAGAGCTGGGTTGAGAGTGTTCCTGTGCCCTTTGGGTCCTGCAGCACGGATGGCACAGTGCAACCAGAGAAGCCGCTGTGGAGGAAGCAGGAAGGGCTTTAGCACTAGGTCATTATTGTGTTAAGCTGCCCAGAAAACAGGGAATGCCCATCTGGACCATCCATTTAATTAGTAGCACGGCTTCATGAAAATCACTGGCAGAGAGGAAGAAAAGATGGGAGAGGGATATCTCTGCTGTTCCTTTTGTTTATTTTCTCAAGCCTATTTCATGGAAGAAGAGAGTCTTTGATGTCTTTGACTGTGGAACCTATTGAGATTCTGGTACAAAGTAGGGAGATCGGGGGATTTTTTGAGATAAACATTACTTTTTCTGAAAGGAAACTGAAGAATTGTGGTATATTAATCACAAAGCTCTATATATTATGCAGACATTTTTTCAGCAAGAAACACTGTAAATAAAATGAGGGAAAAGATGTTAGATGCATTCTTTATTCTGTTTTACAGTAAACTTTTCAATTTGAATTTGAAACAGTTGTTAACGTTATGCACTTATGATGGATAGAGGAGATTTGCTGAGTTATTGCTAGTGATACATAAACTGATTCCCGTATTCACTAAATTTCTTTCTCCACTGTGATTTGAGAATGAAAGATAATCGAGTTGTTCTTTTGTTTTTCAAGATCAGCTGACTTGAAATAATATTTGATAAAAAGAAACTTGGGTTTTATTTGTCATTGTGCTGCAGGTTTTCAAACACTGGCAAAGCTACTTTCCTGCTTGTGGCATATGACGCAATCTGTGTTTTTAACAAACTTTCCCCATTTTGCTGCTTTATTCAGTGTTTTCAGAGCAATATGTTACATTCCCAGCTTTCATGTTTGACTTGGAAACCTGCACTGTTTAAAACTTGAAAATAAGCAGTATTCATTCATTCATCTTGGTTTTTTAATCTAGTATGGCAAGATTATTCTCAGACCATTATGTCTGAGCAGCCACATACATAACTTGTAGGTACATATGCAGTGTATATTCTTGAATATTTATTTATATGTTAGGTTTTTGCATAAGTACTTAGCAAAAGTACTAATATCAGTTTGATATTATCAGTTGAGGCAGGATAAAAATCTGTCTTTTAAAATAGAAATATTTGTATTTGGTAACATTTGAATTTCTGATTTATCACCTGGGTCTCAGTCTGACAATACAGCAGAGATGTCTTGGGTACTGAACATTTACTATTTTTAGATACTTCAAAGCATCAAGATTTTTAAAAAGAGGAGTTCAGACAGTGAGAAAAATCAATTGAACAAAAACTTTACTCGAGATTAGTGTAGTATTTGATGTCATGTTTCTAAGCAGAAGGTCTGGTAATGCGTATATAGAGTTACAATGCTGCAATAAAATAAGAGCCTGTACGTTCTGCCAAGGCTTTTACTGAGTAAATATTCTGCAGAATCTGCCACTTCATGTTGAAGAATGTAAGAGGCAGCAGCCATGCAAATTTGCAGCAGGTTTTAAAGCTGTAGAACTTTTTCAATGGAATTGAAATGTTTTAAGTCACAATATATAATATGCATATCCTTATAGAACATTTAAATACAGTAATATAAGGATGTTATGTTTTTATGTGCTCTGTAATGATGTGCATATGAAGCATCATTGTGTTGTAAAACTTTTAAATATTTTACTTTTTTTTTTTTTTTTTTTTTTACCTTCTTAGGGGTTTTTAAAATTACTATTTTAATTCTCCTGATCTCAGTAATAAAAGGCAGCTTCTAGTATTCTGTTTCATTGTGGATATTTCAGAAGGCAAAGTTTTGGCAAAAATATGCAGGAGTTTTCGGGTTTACAGGTGTGCTTATTAAGATGGCCTCTGCTTAAATCATGTAAGAACTGCATGACTGGAGTGACCTCTCCCATTTTCACCTCTGATGTGTGTGTAGGATGTACCAAACAAACACAGGCCATAAATGGATATCACATGCATCTGTTTTCCAGGCAGTAAAGCATCCTCTAGTTTTCAACCAATATCTATGTAGTAAAAAAACAAAAAAAAAAAACAAAAAAAAAAAAAAATTGTTTTGACCAAAATTTGCTGTTAGTTAAGACTTCATTCTTAACAAAATGGGTACTATTTTCTTACTGTTTTAAGTAGGTTTGAGCAAGTTGATAGTCATTGAATTTTCTCATAAGAGCCGTTTTTCACTATTATGTGATTGTATTGTATAAAATAATTAACTGTTAAATGTTTCCTGTGATGGCAGCTTAGTTGCTTTAGCTATTATGCATATTCTATCAAATCTGTAGTTTCAGAGAAGCAAGGAGATGACCTAGAAACTGTTCAGGCTCTGAGAAGAAGTGTAGGCATAGACTGAGTTGCTACTCAGATGCTTATAGTCTTCTAGTTTACTCCTGAAATGTGCAGCACCATTTGTAGCTGATATGTGCTGACATGTGATATTCTTGCATTACAATTTTTATCTAGTTAGGTAATTCAAATAAACAGGTAAAACTCCAGTACCTGGAATGAGCTAGTCTGACTGCTGCTTTGCTTTTTAAGAGTTGGCTTAGATTGCTCTGTTAATAAAAGTTTTAGATGTCATGTCTCTAGAAGGCCCAATATAAAATTCCTGCAGCTAAGGAGCATTTTTATCATGAATTGTTTGGCATTAAAAAGAGAAGATAGTCAGTGTTAGACTTTACTCATAGTCTTTTCTATCATAGTTTAAAAATTACATTTGAGATTGACCTAACTCAGGATAATGATGACTGCTCTGAGAAACTATGTGCAGTCTCTGTGCAGGTATTATTTCTTTCATTTTCTCCTCCTTATATAACCAGTGTATTTCTAAAAATCTCTCATCCAACTGCCTGCCCTATCCTTTTGCTGTTGACATTTTTCTACACCTCTCTTACAAAACAAAAGGTGTGCATTTGTTCATTTCTTATGTGACAAGACCCTTACTCTCTTGAGCCCTTCTCACAAGGGTCACTTCTTGGCCATTTGCTCTTATACACACGGTCTAAATTATGCTGCTGACTGACAATTCTGTGCTTGTGATTTTCAGCTGTAGATATGCCTTGACACCTTTAATGACTGTTCCCTGTTCTCTTTACCTGCTGGTTCTGACTTTCCCTCTAAATACTTTGCATGAATGTGTTTCTCCTGGGGACAAATCAAATGTTCTTCTTGTATAGTTGCTATTTAGACTTTCCAAGAATAACCTTGGTAGTGTGTTTGATCCTGAACTTCTCAACTGATACTTTTTCTCTACCTAGAAATGTCATTTACTATATATAACACTGGCATTTTTTTCAGTACCCTGTGGTCTGAACTTCCTGTCTTGACAGTTTCATTTCTCTCCATCCTTTCTTTGTCTCTGTATTTGCAGTGTATGAAAGAAGCATTCATTCTTTTTCTGACTGTTCTATAACTTGGCTGTCTTCTAATTAATTTCAGGGATCAATATGAAACCATTCTCTCTTACTCATAATCTGAATATGCTGTCTTGTCTTGAATATGCACATCATGAGTCAGTGTAGTGAATGAGTTACACAAGTCAAGTGAATTTTAATAGGAGCTCTTGTGTCATACATATTGCTTAAAATTATTTTAAAGGCTGTTTTCTTGCAGCTACTCTATCATGTTACTTGGGTGAATAATTTTCTTGAAACTTAATTTTGGAGTTGTTTGTGGTTGTTCTCATTTGTTGGATTTTAAAGTGTGAGTGCATTTACTGTGATTCATACATGATATTTCGTGCAGCCCTTCAGCATTTGGATCTGGCAGTAGGGTGGGAGCTGCCAGTTTGCGCCACAAGCAAGGTGCAAGAGACAAGGGAGTAACTCCTGAGCTGTGATACCCAAAGAGCTGAGCAGCAACAACAGCTCTAACTCTGAACTTGAGTCTTTACCTAAATTGCCACTGTATCAGCTGTCACATCTGTAGAGCTGATATAATGTTCCTACCGTCAAATTCCAGCCAAAAAAGTGCGGGGGTCTTTTCAAGTGTCAAGGGTTGAGGCGTTTTGGAGATTGTTGAATACAGGCAAATGATTCATTAGCGTGTTGTTGCTAGCTACAGCTGCAGAACTTGAAAAGGGGTGATCAGTTATGCAAAGGTCAGAGCCTATTTGGAGGCTTGTGTTTGTTTCAGTCAAAATGTTTTAGCTTCAAATGTGAACAAGGGAAAACCAGTTCCTTCCAAAATGGTGTTTATGTGTCATGACAAATTCACTTAGACGTCACTGAGAGTAGCTCACTACCAGAGAGTAGCTCTGAAAGCTATTATGTTTTGAAGTTAATTCTGTCTAAACCTTTACAAAGTGTAAGCAAATTTTCAAGTACAAGTGACAAATTTTATCCAGAAGCCTTTGAGAGACACTAAAGTCTCTTACTTCGTTTGAAAGTTTAAAATGTTTGTTTTTGCTGGAACATTTTTCCACTTTAATGTTTTGTCTATTGTATACAGTATGTCAATATTTTATGAGTATACAGAGATCTGGATGGGTTTTTTCAGATGTAATTCCATATCTCCTTAGTACCCGCAGTGCAGGCAAGTAATTATTAAGAGAAGTTATTGTTGGGATTAGTCTTCTAATTTGTAAAATGAATGTTCTCCTTTTAAACAGAAGAGTAGTTTAAGCATCGTTATCAGAGGCTCTGCAAGGGTATGACAGTAATTTCTTTATTATTCAGATATAAAGGCTAGAGTGATAAATTATCTTTAAGAGATATCTTGGAGTTGAAGTTATAGGTCAAAAATTTCTGTCATAATAAGAGTATGAAATTGTGATAACTCTGTCAGCATAGTCATACAGTTATTATTTTCATTAAGCTCACCTGAATAGTGACTTATTTTGAAATTAAATTGTAGGTTTAATATATGACTGAGATTAAGTTAGTTTGTGTTGTAATCTGGAATGTTGTTTTATGTTGACTTTACATTTTGGGATAAAGGGGAACAAGCGATTAATTTTATTCTGTTCTTACTATTGGTCTAGAATGGGATATTCTACATGTGAATACTGGCCTAGAGGAAGTAGACAGTGATTAGCTGAACCTCCCTTATTCTTTCCTGGAAATTGATTTCTCTTGTTCAGTGACAACCTTTTTTGTTTCTGAATAAGGATTTTTTTCCCTCGCCTTTGCTGAATTTCTCTCTTGTTCTTGTTCTTCTCTCACCTTATTCTTCCTTCTTGCTGTTTCCCTAAGACAGTTGTTCTGAGAGTCAAGGTAGCCCCCTCTCACTGTGGGACTTGGATACAGTGGCGGATGCTCAGCTTCCCTGGCCACTTGCATTGCTCCTATCCAGTGTCTGCTTTTGTCCTTGGGAACACATTCTCCCTCCTCCTGGTTTGTAAGTGGCATTTTGTAGGTGGCAAGGCTGCAGATACCAAGCTTTGCTCCTTGCCATCACTTTGTCATCAATTGCATAAGCATCTTCCCAGCTCTAGAGAAGCTGCTGTTGTCCCTCACTTTGTGCTCCACAGCTGAGAGTTTTTCCTACAGCCGACAGCTGTGTGGGTTGCATGTGTTTCCATCTGCTGGAAAATGCTGTCGCAGACAGGATCACTGGAGAATCCTCAGCAGCTCGCTCAGAGCAATGCTCTGGCTTTGGCAGGTGTTACTTGGAGCACTCCTGGCTAAAGGCACCTCAATATTTTTCACATCCATAAAGTTAAAGGTGCTAAATGACTGTGACATACTGGTGGTGGCTGATGTGTAGCTGGCATCCACACCTGGGCATCTGGGATCTGAAAGTGAGCAAGAGGAATAAAGCTTCTCCAGTCTGGACAAAAGGATGTTGGTAAACTTGGTGTTCTTGCTGCCTTCTTGTGACCAGGATCAATGACTACCAAATGTTTTGTGTTGATAACTAGATTTGCAAAAAAATATATATTTTCCTGGAAGGCATAAAAATAAAGGGAAAGGATCTTGGATGATATTTTTGATATTTGCAATTCATAGTTTGCTCTTAGACATCCATAAGCAGCTTTTGTTTTTCCTTAAAAAGTCTTTTAAAGTCTACATGCAAGAAACTCTTATAGACTCCTCAGCAAGCTTCATACAGAAGCTTGAACATAGAAGTATTTCTGGTATGTAATATTTCTAGTATATTTATTAACAAATAACAGCAAAATGCTTTTATTGAAGCAATCATTAAGCTTGGGGAAATTAAAAAAATAAATATGCAGTGTTTCTCACCTAGTCTGTCTAGGCATCCTTTGCCTAAAGGCTGTGGTAATGCAACTATTTTACTAGGTCGTTCATACAAAATAGACATCTCTGAGTAAGTGTTGCTTCAGATGTGTGCTCTTCTGAATATTCATGAAATGTAGAAACTAGAACTGACAATTTTCATACTGGTAAAATTCTACTTGGCTCCCCAAATCTAAGAATTAGTAATTTCAGGATAGAACACATGTATTTCTATTAAACCATAGTCTTTTGTTTGTCTATTTCAATGGCATTTCTCCTTGAAACATATTTAGTCAGCTCAAATGACATAGAGCAGACCTCTGTCCTTTGTTTATCTTGTACTGAATTTTTCTTTTAAGCTTAAAGGTTTGTTTTTGTAAACTCTCTCCGAGTTCAAGATGCACTTTGCACAATATTGTTAAATAGATTAAATCCAAATGCAAACAGATTTTTGCAATTGCTTGATTTTTAATTTAATTTTCTTTTAATGTGTGTAGTTTTCTATCAGTAGTAAAAATAGTACAATACTGGAAAAAATCCTGGAGCTAGGGTAGTTGTGGAGACAGAATATATCTGAGTAGAAAGATAACCTTGCTGCAAACAGACTGTTCACAACACATTTTTCTATCTTAAGAGCAGGAATTAATACAGTGGATTCATCAAAATATCTTAATTAGAGCTACAGTTATGGCTGGGTCTTTCAAGCTATCAAGGTATTGATAAGAATACTTAGAAATTGATTTTTTTTTTTTTTAATCTTACACCATTCTCAAAATTAAGATTGATTTGATCTGCCAGCATGTGACCTTTACAAATCACAACACTACTTTATCAGTTGATCCTGTTTCTGAGAAAAATCTACGTTGATAATGCAGCTTCCATTTATTATTATCTGAGAATCAATATCTTCCTTGTAAAATTCTCTGCTTTACAGAAGTTGCTGTAACTAAAAATGTTTAATATGAAGGTGATTTCTTTAAGATAGTATTTATTAATATAAAATTTATATACTATATTTGAAGCAAAAAATAGATTTGAAGAGTCAGCTATTATGAAAGTTACAAGCAGATGGTTTTACTTTGGAAGTGTGGAGGTGGAAATATTTTTCCAGTGGGTACCTATTTTTATTGTATATGTCTCAAATAATGAGCAGTACTCAACTAAAAACCAGCAACATTGTGTGTTAGATAAATATGCTTTTCAAGACAAACAAAATACTTCCTGCAGGTGAATAATCTTAATTTACCAATAGGTTTTCAAATTTTCTTCAGTTATATTCTAGTCTTCCTTAATTTTCCTGACTTCATACAGCAAAGTTAGTGGTTTGTGACTAAATTTATTAATATTTTAAATAGAATATTTGCCCATGTTTGTTCTTTTATATATGCTGGTGTGTAAGGAACCAAGCTATTGTAATTTAAGGACCTACAAAACTGCTTTGGAGTCTAAAATCTGAACATCTTGTCTGTAAGGCAGCTGTCTGACAGAAGTCTCCGGAACATTATTCTTAAATGTTATCAAATTTTTGGGTCAATGGAAAAAAAAAAACTCCTTCCATGGGATGAATTCAGATTTTCCCATTAGTTGGTCTCTATGCTGGTGCTTTATTGTATTTACATTCTTATGATTTCCTAATATTCTCAAATAGTTTTCAGTTTGGAAGGGTTAGAAGATAATAAGCCATGATAAAAACTCCTGTGTCTCCTTCCAATTATGTTATTGTTCCTGTGTGTGGGTTTGATTTGTTTTAAGGAATCTTCCTGTATGTAAGAAGGAAGTAGATTTTCCTAAGGTAATATTATCTTAGAAGATCTTCTAAGATAAACATTATAAAATATTTGTTGTTTTGCTGATCAAAGCATTCTGAATGAAGGAATAAAGTTTTAAATTTTTTCAATTACCCAGAATACTCAGGGCTGGGTGATTGGTCTGGTCTTCAGCTTTGTTTTCAAGAAGCCGATAGAAATCCTTAAAAGTCACCTTTTCTCTCCCCAAGATGAGACATGGTAGCTATACCCATGGTGCTAATCTTCTCAGAATATGATGAAAATGGGATCATTCAGATCATTTACCTTGAAGGGAAAGGGAGAGTTTGGAGAAAGCATACATTTTTGTAAACTGAGCAAGCTTTGTATAGCAAGTAGTGAGGGATATTGAACTCAGCAACCCTTAAACAAGAGCCATCTTCTTAACGAATCCGTTGGGTCCTGCGTCTGTAATGTATGCCTGAAATCTCTGTGCTCTTTACCCTTGTTAAATTCAGTAGTTAGTAGTGAAATCTGGGGAGTACATGTGAGAAGAGGGAGTGCTGACAGCCCCTTTTCTGTGAGCTTGGCTTTGGGGCTTCTGGCTTGTAACAAACCTTGACCTTGCTATGGAGGAAGGGAGGGAAACTCTGCTTCCTCCAGCTGCTGCTGCTGGATCCTGCTGGGAGAAAAATCAGTGAAGATGGTATATAAATTGGTAAAAATTCCCATACTGGAAGAGAGAGGCTTCTTTGGGCACAAAAAGGTAATTTTTCATATATTTAAATAGTTTACATTTCCCAAGAGTGCTTCAAGTCATATTTTACATGTTGCATCTTTTAGTGAAGGTGTGCGATCTGTGATTGTTCTCTCTGTTTGAAACATGGGTTTCAAAGCATTACACACCAGTGGAGCTTCACTGACAAGTATTTTTTACACTAAATAAGCTTGCTATTATGTGTTCTTTGTGCAATTTGTAATAGAACTTTCAAAAAAAAAAAAGCCGTAAATCCTAATCTGTGTTGTCTACTAGGTTTGCTTTGTTATCGTGTAGAAGTATGCTTGGAAAACTCTTAAGAAGCACCTTATGAACCTGACCAACTAGATATGACAATATTTGGGGGATTTAACATTTTCCTACAATTCAATTCCAGACTTTATTTGTAAAGAACACATAGTTGCATGCAGATTGTAAATTATTATGGGAGACATTTATGAAAGAAACAACTTTGGTAATTATGGTTAGCTTCCATATACTATGTTACCAACAGTGGATTTTTTTTTTTTTTTTTTAAGTCATCACAAATTATGAGAGTCAGACTAATCACTCTAAGGTGAGTTGTCAAAGCTTACTTAAAATTGGAATACTGGAATGTAAATCATTCAACAAGAAAAACAAATTTTTCATAGTGATAGGCTGACTCACACATGTGCCTGACCTTGAAAAATGTATGTGTAATTTTGTTCCAGACATTAGACCCTTCAAAGTAGTAAGATTAAGTAAATATGTAAGTGTTAGCAGGTTTAGTGGCATATGGCTGTGTACACACTCCAAAAAAAAAATGCATTTTTTTATCATTTTTTTATTTAATGCTTGTTTTCCTCTGAGTCTGGACCATAGTGCCTTCTTCCTCCCTCCTCCCCTCTCCAATAAAAATTAATGACCAGTGTTTTTTACTGCTACCAGTAATGTTTTATGATCTTAGTAAAAAGAGGCAAGCAATTAATTTGTGGAAATTCTTCCAGGTTTTAGCACACAATTCACAGCATGAACGTATTGGGAGGAGATAGTGGGAATCTCTGAAATAACAAATACAAATATACTTTTATTATACTTTATGTTGATAATGCATTCACAGAACTTACGAACTTTAAAGCAAGTAACAATACAAATCTTTCATGTAGATATTTTCCATTGTTCATGAACGTTTCATGTTACTTCCATACTTAGGAATGAACCTTAAACTAAGATGCTTTAATTGGTTTGATTTGTTACAGATAGTTGTGTATATATTTCTTAGAGGTTTTTCGCAATCAAGCAATAATTTAAATATGGAAAACTAAAAAATGTATCAAAATTGATAAAAATGATTACATGAATGTTTCTGTTGTATCCTCTGAATGTGTTTTAACATTTTAGAAATATTTAATTGATTTTTTTTTTCTTAGTATAATTTGCATTGCTACTTTTTGTATGGCACATATGGTATGCCTTGAAAATTACTGCTGGTAAGCACTTCCAACAAAAAAAAAAAAAAAAATCTATGTTCCTAAGCACTGGTTATGTATGCTCACAGCAGCCCAGAGGAGGGTTCTGAACTGGACAAGTAAACTTAATGTTATAAATTAATTTGAATGAATTGTCTCTTTTGCTCTACTGCTGAGGTTTCTTTCACTCTTCACCAGCAGAAGTATAAGAAACCCAATCTTTTGACTTCCTTTCCAACATGGAAAATCACCAGTAATTTTACAGAGCATAGTGATGTGATTGGCTGTTATTGCCTTGAGACAAAACACTGTAATAAGAGGCTTACTTCAATTTCTTTGTTAAAAGTCTTGTCTAAATAGGAGTTGCTGTGGTGGTGCTGGGGGGAGGAAGTGTTTAGATTTGGTTATTAGGACAAATTTTTTCATTGAAAAAGTTGTCATGAACTGGAAGAAGCTGCTCAGGAAAGTGGTTGAGTCACAATCCCTGGAGGTATTTTAAAAATGCAGATGTGGCACTTGGGGACACATTTTTATTGTGGACTTGACAGTAGCTTAACTGTTGGACTCAATGACCTTAGAAGTTTTCTCCAACCTTAATGATTCTATGCTTCTGTAGATTGTGCTGCTAAGGAGAACCTGCAGCTGCCTTTTGTGAGTAGGAGTTCATCTGATTCCCATTTGGAAGTGCAGCAGCTGCTCTGTTAATTGGTAGGAGAACAGCCTAACAGCCCCCAGTATTCTCTCTGTACGTGGGATGTTCAGGCAGGATGACTGTCTGAAGGGGGAAAAAATATCCTTTTCTTAAAATTGCTGTATCATTAGCAATAAATGGATGTGTAAATTCTACTAAAAGAAAAGAACAGGTATTTGAATTGCTCTCTTTAGCAGACAAAAAAGAATATCTTGTTTTCATGGACTTGTGCAAAGAAGCTTGCATGTTTATTAGAATCTTTCAGTACCTGACATAATCCAGAACTTCACGTGGTAGTAATGTAATTTTTTTTGAGACATGAGATGACCATACAAAATGATCAAGAAGTGCTTTATGACTGTCTGGATTACTCAGTTTTGGCAGGATGTTTGCAATGGGAGATAGCAGACATGTAGCCTGTGAAAGGTGGGAAGTTTATAACCACTTTTGACTCTTTGGCATGCTTGTGATGGTCTGTATAGACTCAAGATATATAGGGAGCTTTTAAATTAGAAACAGAGGCTTTTTCCTGCTGTCAGAATGACAAATATCTATTTGCTTTATTTTTTCTCAAGAAAGTAAAAAAAAAAAAAATTGTAAGTAAGTGCAAACACAAGGGCATTTGTTGTTTTTGTTTTTTGTTTTTTTTAACTTTTATGAAATTGATAATTTTTAGCTATGTTTAAGGGAGATGGTTCTGGGAGAAGGGCATTTGGGATTAAGGTTACCATCCTCAGGATAGAGTGCTGCTCTTCTTTCTGCTGAAGCCTGAGAGAGGAGTTCATTGATCTCAGTAATGAAGACATTGAAAAGTCCTTCAGCAAAACCAGGAGACCAAATTTGACATTGTGATGCATCTGAAGTTATTTGGTGAGGAAGGAGGAAATGGGGGAAAAGATGTCAGGTAACAAAGCATGACCTGCTAGACCTTATTTGAGCACTAATGATTTTGGGAGTGGGTTAGTTTGTTCCCTGCGGAGAGTGTTGGGGATTTTTGTAGGTTTTACTTTTTATTTAAGGAGAAGAGTGTCATAATCTTTCCTTTTCCTTTAAATGGTCATCTTCCTTGACAATTGAGTTGATTTCAGCCAGAGGAAGAAAAGAATGAAGGAGATGGGTAAAAATGCTTAGGGTCAAAGGATACTCTAGCTTTTCTCATGGTTAAACACAAACTTGTGGGTCAGTGCATGTGGATGCATTCAATACAATGTGAGAGTTTTAACTCATCTTTTTTGAAAGATTAAATATTCACTATAGTATTCTTTGTGTATGTATTTAAGCTTGCTTGGCAAAATAAAAAGGTTATTTAAGTAAAGGGAGGAGAAGTTTCAAGTAAACAGTAATTAATCCCTTAAATACTATGTTGCATGAGTCTGTCTTGCTCTGACAGATATAATTTCCAAATAAAACTGCATATTGTTGTGTATAAATTGACAGCCTTCCATGACCTTGTTAACTGCAAGATTAGAGGAAGTAGACCTGAATTTAAAGCCTTTTCCAAAACGGCTTGGAGTAGTGTGCTTTCAAGTGTTGTTCTTGGGTAAACAGGTGATTATACTGCTCATACTTTTGTTTAAGAAATGTTTATCAACTGCCAATGCTTCTGTGCATCAGTACCAGATTGCCCAGTTACAAACATATGCTGGCATCTGTCTGTTTTATAGTTAACATTAGGGCCACTGTACACTGAGTATCTGAAATAGCTACTGCAAACATGAGTGCTGGTACTCTGCATATAACTGCTGAAACTTGTCAGTCCTTTGTGCTCCTATTATTTCTGGAGTCTAAGCTAAACAGACTAACGGCTGTTAAGAAGCTGTCAGGGGATGCATGTCAAACACTAGGTGTAGCATGCGATCAGACCGGTGCTGGGATACATAAGGCAGTGATTGGAAGACAGAAAAAAGTGACCTTTTTCTCTCAACATTGTCTTTACATTGAATGGAACAGATGAGTTTCTGAATTATTCACAGTGCTGGAAGCTTATAATTGTTAGCAACGGTGGTAGCAGCAGACTATCGAGACAGGGGTTGTGTATTTTGTTAAAATGCCTTCTTCTGAAGCTCATCAAAGGATTTATTTCACAAAACAGTCTCTGGGAATTTGAGTGTTTAAGATCTGTGGAAGAAACAGTATTTTTTTCCAAAGAGTCAAGAAAGAGAATATTTTCTTCTGAATTTTGTAAGGATCAGTGCTGAAATAAAGGTTAATATTAATTACAGGTTTTACACCATAATGGAACAAAGAACATCTGTGAAAAGGGTTTGCTGTTTCAGTGAGTAATCCTAATGAGTTGATTAGTGTTAGTAATAAAGCAGACCTTTTAACCCATAATGTAATTACTAGATATAAAAATTACCTATTTATCTAAATAAATTAATATCCATAAGCAAAATGAGCTTGAAACAAAGACAGTAAGATTGTCTTGGTTATAACTGATACACGGTGGAAGGCAGGGCTTTTCTTGATGTCATAAATGGTTTTGCCTACCTAAAATGCAGACTGTTTTTAGTTTCTTCAAAATTCTTATCTTCTAATGATACATTCTTTAAAAATCTTTTGTTTCAGCAGGTCAAATCTAGTATTGTTTTCTCTAAAGTTTTTCCTTTTCAAATTCTGTAATCTATGGATGCTTATTATTATAAAACTGGAACATGGATGCAGTGTGTAATAAGTATGCCAAGGTTTAGCATGTCGTTACTGTCCCATAACACATCACTCATCAGTCAGATTGCTATTGCCCAAATGACAGCTTGTGTGGCTGCATCCATTTTTGCTGTTACTCTCCACTGTGAGTTACTGAAGACAAAGGTTTAGCATATGGAAAAAGTAGGGGAAAAGCACTGTAAAGAGACTGGAAAGTTAATGCCCGCCCTCTGAGGAAACAGTTTTAAAAAGTCTTCCAATGCTTTTATTGTTCTCTCTTTGCTTTAAAAAACTGTTCCTTGTGGATGAGAAAGCGAATTTTGTAGATACAGTCTGAATCTTCTTAACTTAAAAGGCATGTGCCATAGGTAGTGAACTGAGACCTTCCTAGAGGTCCAATTATTTTTTTAACATTGCTACACTCCATAGAATGTATAAAAGCTTATAATATCTGCAATAAGACACTTAAGAGTGTTAAACAGAATGTCCAAGTGCCTGCCATTTTTTGCTGTTAATTGTTCCTCTGGGTTGTGAGGAAATAAAATGGAAGGTGGGGAGGTGTTTCCATGAAGTCTGTGCCTTCCACTGCAGAGAGCACGGTGCTCACAGTGGGGCTGGCTTCTTACTCGATGTAGGTTCACTAAGGGCTCTTTTTATATGCTTTATTGTAGCCTGCTTTATTTGCATCAGGCCCCAACCTGGGTTTTAAGGTTTCCTTCAAAGCCTTCCCCAGCCTCAGGTGACACAAAGGGCTTTTCCTGTTACCCAGTGACTACTAGAGGGTGTCAGATGTTCCCTCTGCGTTTTTGTGGTCAGGCCAGGCAATAATTGCTCAACCACCTGGCAACTGTTAAAACCAGACAGGTGAAGACAAGCCCAGACAGCTCTTGAGAGACCCTGTGCTGTCCAGTCAGTGCAAAGCCTCTGGCCTTTCACCAGCATTGACAAGAATCCTATTTATTATGCTACTTCATATATAGAAATAAAATTAGATTAAAGCTTTCTGATATCATGAGCATCTGTCTTGTATTTTCTGTCTGAGAGAACCATGTCGGTCAACACTACCAAATGCACTCAAAACAGACTGACTGAAGTCATAGCTGCAGGTCAGAAACTTAATAAAATCTGGTTAAAAAGGTCTCTTTTTTTTTTTTTTTTTTTTCATGCTAAGGCAAAGAAGATACAAGTAGTAAGCTAATGCTGTACTGCCTGTTTTCTTCAAACCCTATCAGACCCTTCCTTGTTGCTCCCTCAGGCTCAGAACCATCCTGTGTGCTGCACCAAGACCCAGCTTCAGCAGGAGAGGGGTGAGATTGTCTCAGGGGTCCTCAGGCCCTTTAGGCTGCAGAGTGCCACAATCTAGGGTTGGTCATCTTGCATGAGCTAATGATAACATCTGTAAGGGGGAGAGAAAGGAAGGGATGCTATTGCAATGACTATTGTTCCTCATTTTGCTTTTTAAAAAGAACAACTTTTCTTGCTTATTTTATTTCTTTTATGTCAAATAAGTTTTAAACTGAATTTCTTGTAAGCATCTGCCAAATCCATTTTGTCTTCAGTCCATTGGGAGAACATAGACTCCCTCAAAAGACTCCCAAGTTGTTTTTTGTTTTCGCTTTTTTTTCTTGTGGTTGCATGAAGACCCAGATTCTAGAATTTTATCACCAGGATTCTGGCAAATTGTACTTTGTGACTCTGACCTATGTCTCATTTGACGAAGTCAACCTGCTACATGATTTATGGATAAGGCATTCAGAAATTCAATTGAATACAGAAACTGAGACTGACAGACTGCTTTCTAAGGAAACTGTGTTGTGTCCTGTCTCAAGCATGGCACAGACTGAACAGGTCTGTGCAAGCATTCAGGACTGATATCCTGGTGAGGTAAGGTACAACCTCATTAGTTTCTTATATTGTAGCTGTTACTGAATCACTGTGGCATGAATTTAACAATTCTGCAGGACAGTGAGTACTCTTAAATCAGTCGTGTACCAGCCCACAGAGGTTTTGCTGATCACGCCATGTTTTTGTGAAAGGTAAACAAATACTTTAAATAGGAGATGGAAAATGCAGAGTCACAGCAATGTTTTTGGCTTGCTGATAGACAGTATTTCTCAGGCAGCAGCCCCTGATAAATCTGGCACCTTTGCCAAAAGCTTCTAGTTTCTCCCTTAGGAGGAGTCCTAAGGGAATAACAGGCAAGGAAATACAGATCAATACATAATTATCAAGTTTTCACTACTTTTAGTGATGCTGATTTTGTTCCCATAATAAATTTTATTTTAGTTGACTAAAGAGATAAAAGGAATTTGCAGGCAATTATTTTGATGTTTTTCTAGCTTCAAAGTCCAAAACCAGCATATACGTTTTTTTTCTCCTCAATGGTATTTTGCACATTTTATTATGGTTTTGTAACCTAAATTTAAAAACTTCTATACATTATTTTTTTATGGGGAGGATCACCTGTTATTCTTCAGGGGAGACAGAAGAGAGAGACTACTGAAAAACTTAACTTACATAGCTATAAGAACCTTCCTGCCTTGTCCCTCCAATATCCCCTGATGGTCTTGATTTGGTCACTTTTACCATAAGTTTGTGAAGTGACAATTTATCAGCATCTTGCTGGTTTGGAATATACAGCTGCTGAAAGCAAAGAGTTAGATTAGGAACATACATTTTCCAGGCTCTCCTGACTTAGGTTAGTTAGACATAGTGGGTTTTGTTACTTTAGATTTAGAAGAGTACTGCTAATAATACTTTTCCCCATAGCATGTCTTTCACTGGTGGTTTTTATTCATATATTTAAACTATCTATGTTGTTACATTCATATATGTGCACATAGAAATTTCACTTGCTTTGTACTGTTCAATTACAGTAATTTCACGATTACAAGCCACACTGACTATAAGCCGCATCTCCGGGTGTCAGCAACATTTCGTTCTTTGTTCATACACAAGCCGCAACTGATTATAAGCCGCTCTGTCATTCGCAGTGAGGACCCGCGTGCCACAAAGTTGCCAAATAGTAACAGAATTGTGGGATCTCAGGGTTTACTGGCTCAGCTCAGGCCATGTGGGCTCGGCCCGCTTGGGGCTGCCGACAGGGCCAGGTAGCCCAGCTCAGCGCTGCTGCTCAGCAGGGCCGCTCGGGGCCAGCTGCCACCGGGCTCGCTCACCCTGGCCGAGTGCTGCCCTGTGGTGGCAGTGGGGGGAAGGAGCCCGCTGGCACCCATGGCAGCGGCAACAGGAGGGGAAGAAGCCCCCCCGCTCCTGCCATGGCGGCAGGCGGGGGCAGGAACCCCCACCTCCCCCCTGAGCCGCAGGGATGGCAGCATGGAGCCCCCCGCCTCTCCCTCGGGCTGCGCTGCCTGAAGGAGGGAGCCCCCGCCTCCCTCCCCATCCTGTGCTGCCAGCTCCACCCGCTGTGCAACAGAGTAATCAATTTGTAACAATCAGGCAATCCCAGCTTTTACTGGCAGTTGCTTGGTTCAGCACCTCGGCTGCACTTCCAGGGTTGGAAATTTTAGAAAATTTTTCACATATTAGCCGCTCCTGAGCGTAAGCCGCATTTCAGAGGTGGGACCAAAATTTTAGTCAAAATGGTGCGGCTTGTAATCGTGAAATTACTGTAAGCTTTTTAAGCAATAAGAGCTGCAAAGGGGTTAAGATCTGATGGGTATCTAATCATTCCACAAGCTATAAAATGTCTCTTAGCTTTCTAATCTCTCTTTTACCTTCTTTGCTCTAGTCTCCATCAGTGTACTTCAAACTCTCTGTACAAGTCTTTCTCAGTTACAGCTGTGATCTGGTTTTGTTTGCAATGCTTGTTGAATGTATGTAAGAATTCTTTGATTACATTTACTTCTATTCAGTTATTTGGAGACCCCAGCTGACAAAAAGGAATATTAAGATTTCCTTTATCTCTTCTGTTCCCCCATATGAAAGATAAACTCTCCCAGTACTAGCAAAGCACTTCTGTTATATCCTTTTCTTTCTGCAGCCTGCTTCTTGGAAGCCTCAATTAACTTCAGCACAAAAATTATGTTACTAATCCTACCCGGCAGCTCCGTGCAGCACTACCAGGCAGTCTGGGTATGAATCGAAGGTGTGGAGTAGCACATTCATTGTTCCCAGCTGAATGAGCCCTCCCCAGAAGATGAGTATGTCCAGAAATGATAGCTGAGCAGTCTGAACCCCTTCATTCACCCTGCTGGGTGTGCTCATCCTTTCACCTGGGTGCGTTAAGAGCCTATGATATTAATCAGAACGGCTCCAGTCTCAGGGCTTATCTACATCAGTGGTTTTAAAAGAGCACTCTTCTGTCAGCATCGCTGCATCTGCACAATAGATTTCGCTAGCTTAAGCTATGACTTCTAGTAAATTCAACTGTGCTGCCAGAATTTTTCAGTACAGACCAGACCTCTCAGTACTGTGGTTTTGAGCATGTTCTTGAGCTGTGCAAACACAAACAAGATTTTGATGCCACCAAGTTTGGTCCAGGTGTAAGGGATTTCCTTCTTTTTCTAATGCCTGCATTTCTTCAGTCCTGGACCACCCCTCAGGATCGATTTTTTTTTTTCTTTTTTTTTTTTTTTTTCCCCTGAAAATTTTCTAGATTTTTCTGAACATAGCTAAAATCACCTTGGATTTCCTACTATTCTAGAATTCTTCACTTTAGGAGGGACATGAGCCCCTCTGCTTCATTGTGTAGATCAAAAAAGTTTCTAGACCCTGTCTTCTCATGCATCTCATGCCCTCTCTCTGTTTCCTCAAAACTATCTCAAGTATCTAGACAATTCAGCAAAAAGCTGATGCTTGGAAGTGCCTATACTGGAACTGATGTTTTTGCCCTTAAATATATAATAAGAAAATCACAAGTAGTTTTGTATTAAGTAAAAAGCCATGCAAAAAGATGGATGTTCCACTTTGTGTTTCATATTAAAAAGGAATTAGAAATATTTGAAATGGGATAGAAATTAAACTACCTGCTTATCCACCCATGTAGTCCATATGGCCTTGTCTGAGGCATCTTGGCTGTCACCATACGTAAGATTATCTTCCTTCTTCTGTTTGTGCCTTCTGTGTGAGTGGAAACTTACAGTATTCCTGGCTTTGTCTTGCACCTCTGGTTGCTAAACTTACTTGATAAAACATACAATTACATATTGTTTAGTTCTGATGTGACAGAGCTGTGGATCTGCTCTACAAACTCCTGTTGGATCTAAAAGGATTTAGTTGATAATTGGGAAATATTTTCATTATTCAGTTATAGTTAATTGTCCATGTGTTTGGAGAAGGAAGCCAAATTTTCCTTTATGTTGTTAACAATGGAAATAGCCCATTATTTAAAGGTCACCTTCAGATCTGTTGCTGAAGTAAATTGGATTTTTAATCAATGCATGTACTGAGACATTCTGAGTATTATATGAAGTGGTAATTTAAAGGATTTAAAGAAGCAACTTCCTCCAAAAGCATAATATGAGGCTGCTAAATACTTCTTCTAGAAGCTTGTGCTTATTTTGCAAAACTGGAATCATTTGGCAGTGAAGCATATTTTAAAGTTGAGACTTGGTTCTCTGACATGTGAGTGCAGGTGCTGTCACTGGGCTCTCCAGCAGAAGGTCAGTTTCATCTCCACAGCTGAAAGTTGAGAGCATGTGGAAGCACAGCCAGGTGCTTTACAAGTAACACATACCAGGGGAAGAGGGGGGCAGCAGGAGGTAGTTCTTTATCCTACTTCCCCTGCTTCCCAAAGGAGGCTTTGAATTATTAAGGATTAATTGTTCTTTAAGTAGTTATGAGAGAGGATTTTGGTTGGTAGTCAGGTAGGGTCATGCCAAACTAGGTTGTGTGAACACTTCCAGAGAGCAATGTGGTTCTTTGAACAAGTAATTACTGTGGGAAAATTTGTGTCTCACATAGTTAGCCAAAGAACTTATTTTTTAAATGCGTTGTTCTTTTGTTTGCCCTAATCAAAGTCTTAGTTCTGTTGAAACTGGAGACAAAACCTGGGAGGTAAGAGTGGAATGGGGTGATTACAGGACAAAAAGTTTTTGTATGACCTTTAAGGTAAGGCTAAAAATCTGGTGCAATGAAAGGGATGCTTTGAAAGAGAGTTAGAACAGGGATTACAGAAAGGAAGTGATCCAGCAGGGCAAACAGCCTCCAACCTTTACTGTCTGCTGATGTTGGATTGTGCTAAAGAAGAGACAATTAGAGGTTGTGACAAGAGGACACAGCTTGTGCAGAGAGGGAAGCAGGAACCTGGGGAGTATAGAGGAACACATGACAGCTGATACCATCTGAATAGATGGGATAGTTAAATACAGTAGTAGGAATTGCTAATGTGAACATAATCAAGTTAAACAGTACTTTACTACATCTTATGGTGGGATTTGTAAGTATTTTTTACACTGCTGCATTAGGAGTAATAAGTGAATGTTGTGACAGCATGAATATTGAGTACTCGTTTCTGTGGGGATGTTTCATTACGATTGGGAATTTTCTTGTTTGTACCTTTGTGGTTTTGATTTGTTGTTATTTGAGAAATTCAGGGGGACAAGGGGATAACTTTGAACAAAACAGAGTTCTTGAGCACTGAAACAATTGTTAGCATGCCTTTAAAATCTTACTAGTCATTCTTTATAGAGATGAGTCACTAAATAATTCTCCAAGTTACCAGGCTGCAGCGATATCCTCATTATAATGAGACTAGGACTGAAAAATCTGGTTACCTGTCAGATCATAAGGGAAAGGAAAATCTTGTGAATTACTCCTGTTTATGTGGAATTTCAGTTTTCACTATGAGAAGCTGTACTTGAAAACCAAGGCTAATGCTGTATGTGTATCCTATGTCATGCAACCAGAGCAATAGCTTCAGCACCTACACTTAGCTATTTTTTTCTTCCCTCTCCCATGTGTCCTCAATGACATCCTTGTTACAGTTTCCTCAGGTCCTCCTTTCATTTCCAGACACCTTCAGAGTAGTATTTTCAGCTCAGCCTTGTGACTGTATGCCCAGCTCTTGCATGTCACCCGTAATCTACTTCATTTCCCTTATGGTGACTTGAGAGATGTCTTGTTTTTGAAACCTCACTACTGTCAAATTGTTTGAAATTAACTCTGAGTTGTTGAAGGGGGTCTTGAATGATCGACAGCCTGTTCAGATGGTGAAGCTGACATACGGAGAGCTTTGTTCTCCAAACAGAAATACAGAAATGACTCTGCTGTGCTCCCTGCTTGGGGACTCAGGGACTGTAGCACCTCTGCTGATGTTCATGGTTTGTTATATGTTCTTGTTTCAGATCCTCCATCCCACTTGTTTTAGTTTTAAAAATCCCTAGATTTTTGTATATTTGTTCCACAACAAAAGAGGATTCTATGGAAGGGCTCTGAGCAGGTGCAAAAGTAGATTTGGGAGATATGATTCAAGAAGGAATTATACTTTCATATATTAGGATACCATTGAAATAGGTTGAGTAAGAACAGTGATGGAAGAAAAGTGTGTAAAAGATGATAACGGAAGGAGATGACGGCATAAAGGATTACTTTCAAGTTTAAAGGAGTAGAGGGAAATACTTGGGACTTTTAAGTTGCTGCGAAGTAATGAATTGCCCAGTGCTGACTCTACGAGTTTAATAAAAACGAGTCACGAAGTTCTTAGCTTCTTTGTTCTCTTCCTCCACTCGTTTTTTCTCTTAAACTCTTTTCTCTTGCTAGGTTTGCTGTGTTGCTTGTCTTCCTCAGCGTTGCCATAATGAGTGCTACTGAGTGCTTCTCTCTGCTCTCCCCTTTGTGTCTTGAGCTTGTTTTGTTAGTAATTTTTTCTTCATGCTGCAGCATTTCTACTCTCTTAACTTCCTTTCCCTCTGTCTTTTTATCGCATATCCTCAACCTCCTTTTTACTGAAGGAGCACACTCTTTTCACTCTTTTGGTCTTGATGTTCCCTTTGTCACATAGCTCTTTCAGCCCTTGAGACAAATCACTTTTTATAGAAATCCCCCACATTAGAGGTAGATGCTTCTGCTCAAGATCAGGGCTCGTGACAGTTCCTGCAAACCACTGCTCCAAAGGAGGAACAGAAACTCTCAGTGTAACCCTGTACCAAGTTCCTCTGAAAAGTCTGTTCCAGCTGGTCCAGTGTCTCAGCCCTCCCTCCTTGCAAGCTGTGGGCTTTCTGCAGGGGCTGCTTGGTCACAGAATAACCACCACAGCCCCAGGCTGCATCTGTGTGGCCTCCTTGGGGTTATTTTCAGTTTTGTCTTAAGGGTTGTAGCTTGCTGTGGAGGGGCTTCTGGCATGCAGAAATAGCTGTAGCTCCATCTCAAATGCTTCTATATGGTCCTCATACCCTCCCAGGAAAATGCAATCCTGAGAAATGCTCCCTTGACTCCCATAATTACATTGTATTTCTCCCCATATGAGGGAAAGTATGAGGTGTTCTTTCCCTCAACTCCCAAGGATTTCAATTTTAAGTAATGGCACCAATATTATTATAAAAACATCAACCTCTGTGACTAATCAGGATGCTGTAGAACTCTTTATCTTGCCGTTTTCCTGACTCTAATTGCTGGAAACTTCTGTAATGAATGTAGCATACATTTATTTTTTTGTTTATTCTGTCTCTAATGTCATTAAGATTTTTAGATAGACTATGTAAAGTTACTTCTATATTAACATTGCATCCTGTTGTGATGTTAGATATGAGTGTTCTGTTCCCTTGCCTGATGCAGAAAAATACAAAATAATTTTTACTTGCCTTACTTATTATTCTTTTTTTTTGCATGTGTGTTTTTGTTATTTTTTGCTGGCCTTTTTTTGTTTGGTTGGTTTTTATTTGATTCTAAAATGTAGGGTTAGTGACTTGAAGCTTCTTTTAAATTTTAGTTTGTGAACTGTCTGTCTGACAGGCCATCTGTTTCTCACTCCCCCCTAGGAAAGCTGTCTTGGGATGCATTCTCTCTAGTTTCTATGCTGGAAGACAGACTTTTTATATTAAGAAGTGGGTTTCTAGGTATGATGACCTGAAATGTCCATGTATTAAGAGTCATCAGTTTGAGTAATGGCACACCATGGCTACAGATCATCCTAAGCACCTCTTCAAAGTGTCATTTTTCCAGCTCAGTTGATTTCTGACATATCTCACTTTATCAGCCATTGAAGTGGAAATTTCATCACTCTTTTATGCTTTTTGAGTTTTTCTTAGTATTTGTTTGTAATAGGTTTTATGGGTGATTAGTTGTGTGAATTGTGAAGTTTTTTTTTGTGGAGAGAAGATTTTCTTAATTTTTGCATATTGTACCTAAGCTTTTAAATCTACTTGTTAGCATGTATCAGTTGAATCTTGCTTTATTTTTCTGCTATTAAGAAGCTGTTAAATTCTACACCTAGTGCAATTTGTATCTAATGCAATATTTACATTAGTTTAATCTGATCAACAATTACAGGTATAAAAGAAATTATTATTAAATGAAAATAATGGCACTTGCAGACGTGTATCTATTGAACAGCACTACCTAGATGCTATTTTTGGCAGCTGTTGTCAATGCAAAGAATAGGAACTGTCTTGGCTTTCAGCCTTTAAAATCCTCAGCTCTTATTCCAGACTGCAGTTCAAGCCTGCTTCTTCTCCCATAAATCTTAGGGTTCTTGTACTGCTTGTGTTTATGTAGAATCACGAAAGCAGATTTGGCCCCAATCTAAGCAAGTGTTCAATTGTGCTTTCACCTAGGAGTCATTGTGGAAGGATCAATGGCTCTTCATTTGTAATAATGGTAATTAATATAAAAAATAACAATAATTCAATAATAATGTAGATCTCTGCAGCTGGGAATACATGATTCTTTGGAGTGCCTAAGTTTTTATACTTAGTTGCTGGGAGGGAAGCTTGTGGTATGTAATATGTAAGTTCCTTCCTTGTCTCAGTTTTGCTGGCCTTGGGGAGGGAAGAAGGGCTCTGCTCCAACAGCGTGCTGCTTTCCTTGCTGCTCCTTGAGACTGAGGAGAGATCCCATTTGTTCTTCCTTGTATTTCAAATTCTCTTACTGTTCTCCTGTAACTGAGAAATGTACAAATTTTATCTTTCTATTTTTTAATATTTTCTATTCCAGCTCTGTATATATTAATGACTCTCATTATTCTTATTACTAATTCTGGTTTTGCTTTGTATGTTTGGAGATGCCTAAAATGGATATAGATGTTGAAAGGGACTATACCAGATCCTTAAATCAACCCAAGCACTGACATCATCTTTTCTATACAATTATATTGTCATCTTATCTTGGCAACAGACATATTTTATTTCTTACCTGTTGACTATTTCATGCTTCTGTAGATTTTTAAATATCAAAGGACATAAAATACTGAGGCACAGTTAGACTTCTTAGTTAAGTACACTGATATTCATTGAATCATGTTTAATGCTGGGAGAAGTTTCTCCAAGTTCTCCAAGAGACAGGGAGGGAGCACTGTGTACCTTAGGCATGATTGACATCCTGCTGCCAAACTGCAGCATCCCTTTGAGGAACTCAGAGTTCAAGGTGTTGAATGAAATGCAATATTTTTCCATAACATTTTAAATGCCTGTAGACATGCTGAAGTTGTACCTGGCTGTTTTGGATAACACTGTAACATTACCTTAATGCCTTTTTGACATTTTACCAATTAAGTATGTCTGTGTTGCAGTGCAGAACTGAAGTATCAAGGGTTTTTTTAAAGAAAAAAGTTAAGTAACTGTGATTTGTTTGGTTTTGTTTTTTTTTCTTTTTATTTTTCACTACATTGACTTTATTTCAGGTTGCAATAGATGACTAAGGGAAACTGTTGAAAAGCTGTCTTGGTAAATTTTATATGCAGTGTAAAACTTCTAATAGACGTTAGCTTTGTCTGTGTCTGAGCCATCAGTCATTAAAGCTCCTGTGGTAGCTTTGACACTCTGTGTGAACATGCCTTATGCTCAGTTTTGGTATTTAAACTTGGTGTCTCTACAACACTTAAAGTAAAAGAAGGAATTTTGATTGTTTATTTGTTGTAAATATTAATTGCACATAACTTATCAGACGTGGTAATTAAATATTGTGCTGAATGTAGCTAAATGACACATCAGGAAATGAGCTCTTTGATCCCAATGACCTGATCAAAAGAAGAATTGCTTCTCTTCTTCTTCTTTCCTTCTAAATTAGGTTGAAAGAAATATTTAAGTATTAATTTTAAAATAAGCATCTTCTTTTTATGGTTTCAAGTTGTTTTTAAAATTTGGAGTGAGATTGGGAAAGTAAATTCTGAGCCTGCACTCAGCTAAGCCGTGTAGAGAAATGGGCTGAGCATGATGATGAGAGCTGCCATGTCAGCCTGTGATCAGTGAACACCCTTCTGTATCATTCAGCCAGGAGCCCCTAACACTGGAGAGATCACTGAAGAGGTCATGGGAGATCCCTGTGCTCAGTAACACAGAGGAACATCTTCAGTTTTTATGCTTTCAAAAGTATTACACAGAAACTTGAAGTAGTAGCATGCACCAGTGAAATCTTTTTCTTTTCTGCAGTCCATGCAGGCTGTTTTACATTAGCATTGCAATATAACACATGCAGCGGTGTATAGCACTGACTGACATCCTTTTGTGAGTGTGTTAGTAGTTCAATAGCTTTGTAAATATTGCTCTATGAAAATTACTTCATTTACTTGGGGTGAAGCAACCTTTATAGACCATAAATAATGACATATGGGCAAAAATTCCTTGCAGATGAAGGCAAGTGTTTTATAATACATCACAAAATAAATTTCATTCTCTTTGGTTTAAGATTTCAATCTGATTTTATAAATTAGTTGCTGTGCATTTGGCTATCCCCGTCAAGACTCTGAGATGTAGCTTTAATATTACAGAAAATAGAAGAGAGGAAAAAAAATAAATATGATCAAATTTGTGTAGAAGTGGTTCATTTAAATCTGAAGATTTGAATTAGTAACCTTGTTAGTATTTTGGTAGTGATCTTTCAAAGAAAGGGGCTGAGTAGATGCAGTAAATGACAGCTTGGTTTTGTTTTTAAATAATTTTCTCAATAATTGAAAACACTTCTCTCTTGGGTGTGAGAAATGTTTTCTAGGGAAAAATAAGGGGTGAGTCATAATAGGACAAGTAAAGATCTGGTAAAGCCATCTGCAAGTGTCCTTTTGTTTGGCTTGTCACTGCTGACTTACCCTACTTAAACATTAATTCTGGTATTTGTTTCTGTGTTTTGCAAATATGCTTGTCTTCTCTCTTTACTGTGATCAGACAACAAGCAGAAAGAACATTTATTTGTAGACAGATCTCTAAGATAGCTTTTATTCTGTCTTCTTTTCCATATGTGTATTAATTCACTGATGTAATAAATTCAAAGATACAAGCCTGAGGATGTTAAGTGTTTCCTAAGATTTGCTAAGAGATACTATTAATTTTTAAAGTCAAAAGCTGCTGAAAGTAAACAGGTATTTTGTATAATGCCAGATTCAAAAAGATCAGGTTCTTAAAACCTAAAAGGTTTTATTTGTTGTTTGTGGGTTTTTTTCAAAAATGTCCACAAATAATCCAGTAGTCCTTATTATTCTGGCAGGATAATCACTGCTGAAGTGTCTCCATAAAGCAGTGCTGTTAAACAGCTTGCATTTTTTTAACCTTTTCATTCTTTGCCTGGAGAGGCAATAGATAACCCAGAGAACTGCTTTTTGAAGTTTTATTAAATTGATTGACTTCCATGGGAAGCAGATCAGTACTTCATGCTACAGCACAGATTAAATCTTCGAGGATTTTAGATTGGTGTAGTAAAAATGTATTGTGAAAATAAGAGTTTGGGTTGCTGGTTTGGCTTTCATTGTACTGGCTTGTTTGGGTTTTTTTTAACATTATAAAGGATTTTTGAAACTTGAATAAAAATAAAAATTATTTCTTCTTTGTTGGTGAATAGTCCTGATGGTGAATAGTGTGTGTCAGTTTTCCCATGGTGCAGTTTAGAGACCCTAGGAATTAGTGGCCCTTTAAAGTCTTGACGTGCTTAGATGAAAGGGGAGATAGGCTTTACACTGCAAAGGAATTCCCATGTGTACTTCTTAGTAATTGTTTCTAAAAAATCACAATTCACTTTAGTATTAATAAAACACAGACTTTATAATATGTCTAGCAAACTGATTTTTCCTGGAAAGTACTTGCATTTATTAGTAAATCAAATGTTTTAAAATCTGAGTGTTTCATATAAGCTAGAAAGATCTGCTACCTGGGTATACGAGCATTCTAATAGTCATAAATTTAATAAACTGTTGTGTTATATATTTTTTTTTTATCATGTAAAAATTTCAGTTAACCACTTAAAATTTGGAAATATAAAAGTAGAAGATTATTTCCTTAAATGGAAGGCTTTGGAGCTTTATCCTGGAGTCTAAGCTGAGCTTCACATTGGCCAAGAAATGGAAAAAATCTTTTTGGAAAATTGCAAAACAAAATTATAAAGGACTGTCTCTTGTTCACATATATGAGTTATGGCTCTGTAGTAAATTAAGTACTCTCTAAAAATATTTTAAGGAGTGACAACTAATTAGTTTGATATTAAGTGTTTAAACAAGTGAAGAGTTATAAAGCAAGCTTATTTTTGCTGAAAAGAGAGTAAAAGGAGTTTGCTGTTGCTTTGTGATATGTGTTGCTGTGTGATATGAGTATGCTTTCTCAGCTGTTTAAGGATAAAAATTATATTCTATATTTTAGCATTTCTCTTTAAACAACAACAACAAAATGTCCAGGCTTTCTTTCTGTCAGAAATGTAGGTGTTTTAGTTGAGGGTGCAGGATCCAAGAAATGAAACTGAGAAACCTTGTTTTGAAAATAAGTCAGTGAAATATTAAAGCAAAATAAATACTAATAAAAATATGATTCTTACAGTAATATTCCTTAAAAATTTGAGGGTGAAAAAAGCTGTTTCTGACTGCCATTTACAAATCAAATATTTTCTTGCCTTCCAGCACATCTTATATGAAATATACTGGCTTGGGTAAACCTTCCTGCGCATCACCTGTGTTGTTTCTGTAGCTTGCTGTGAAATTATGTGTACATGTTCTCTGATGAGAATAATTTTCTTAGAATTGAAATTGCAATAAAAATTATAGAAGTCTTAAAGTATTCAAAAAAGTATACACCCCCAAACATTAAAACCACAAGTTTCCAACAAGCAGAAGAAAGCCAGATTGCCATTAAAGCATGCAGGTTTCTCAGAAAAAGGAAAAACCAGCTGACCTAGAGACAGACCTTAGGCAACTAACATATTCCTAAAGCTGAACAACTACTATTTTTCTAGTCTGTTCTCTGCTCCAATCACTCTCTGCTTTTGATCTATTAATCTGTTGTATAAAACTGAGTAGTATTGTGTTGATGTTTTTCACAAGAATTTTTTTGCTAATGTCATGCTTGGAGTTCTGGCAAGTGTTACAGAAGTGTTTCTCACCCATTGCTGAGCAGATCTTTCTTTCTGTTCCAGACAGTTGGGGATCAATTACAGCAATTAGAGATCGTTGTAACACATCAGTGGTTGTCTTTCTAATTTTATTATAGGTGAATGTAAGCTGAATGTAGAGAAGACTTCCAAATAAGCTGGGCTGATGTGCGCAGAGAAGGAATGAAGTATGGATGTGAAGGAACGTAGGCCTTACTGCTCCCTGACAAAGAGCAGACGGGACAAAGAACGTCGCTATACAAATTCTTCTGCAGAAAATGAAGAGTGCAGAGTGCCTACTCAGAAGTCTTACAGCTCCAGTGAAACCTTGAAAGCTTTTGATCATGATTCCTCTCGGTTGCTGTATGGAAACCGGGTAAAAGATTTGGTCCACAGAGAAGCAGATGAGTATACCAGACAAGGTAGGCAAGATGTTTGAATTCAGAGCGTGTAATTCATTAGTTCTAAGGCATTCTTGCTGCAGGAACAGTATGTTACTTCACCAGTTTCATCAGTTTTGGTAATACTCTACACACACAGTACACTTACCTGGTATCTCCACAAACATTTTACAAAGATGGGGAAGCATTGTATTCCATCTTTGGAATAAATAATGTAAGATGTACAGGAAGTAAATAGCCTGTGTTGGGCAATGGGTCAGTGACAATATTGCAGGGTCAAGTGTGAAGCATTCAGGCCTTACAATTTAAAAACAGACCCCCAGTTATTTGGCTCATTAATAGGTTGCCCAAAAGTTTGCCATTCCAATCTATCTAAAAATGTAAATAATTTTAAAAATATTTTAAAATAGACAAATACAAGTGTTCCAAGAAGGCCAAGCCCTATGAATAGATTTGTGGAAACACAGTATGTATGGATGAGCATACAAATAATTCATTAGCTCAGTGCTTTTATATTTTATGTTCCAGTGGCAGTAACAAAGCACTGTTCAGTGAGTAAGATAAATTAGTTCACAATTTGTGTGTTTGGGTTTCTTGGACGATTTTTTTAGTGGTTATCTTTGATATATAACCAGATGGCAATAGGTTGCTAAAGCTCACTGTTGAGTTTTTGAGCTCAAGACTGGAGTGACATGAGAAGGCTAAATATCCATTGAGATGCTCAGAAGTTGACTGAATATGATTCTCTTGCTACCTTACTGTAGTTGACTGTGCTTGAGCACAGGGCTTGGACTAGATGATCTCAAGAGATCCCTTTAGATCTCAGGGATTCAAAGTGATTGAACTCGGCTCCAATTAGGGTTCAGCACTTACACATCACTTCTGGATTCAAAACTGTAGTGTCTGTAATTGATACTTCTCCATTTCTACAACTAAGCTACTTAATATAAAGAAAAAACAAAAAACCCCAAAAAAACTATGACATGTGTAGAGTAGTGTAGCCCAGCTATCTAAAAGGACAAAGCCAGGCCAAGAGCTGTGTGAACCTGTGACTCAGTTTTCTCTTTAAAGCTATCTCCTATTTTATGTGGAAACAAAATTAGATTTAGAAATCTTACTCCTGGTGAGACAGTCCGTAGTTTTAATTTTAGAATATCTAAATAGTTTTTGCCATTGATGTGTTTTCTCTGTTCCATTTAGAATAACTTTACATTAAAATTAGAGCTGGGCAGATGGTGTTGACTTCTTTGCCTACTAATGTTTACAAGGGAAATAAAAATATTTCTCTTATGTACATGTAACTGAGGCTTGCTGCTACTCTACTTTCTGCTGTTTATTTTTGGTTTATGTGATGTGTTGAAACTTCAGGTTATCCCTGTTTTCTAATTTTTAAGTCATTAGTCACCTTGACATCATTACTCTAATGAGGTAATATCAAGAGGAAGTTTTCTAAGACCTGTAGTGTGGGTGCTGTCTTAGTACTAGGGGTGCAATTATGTCAGAACAGGCATAATTTATTTAATGAATTCATAAACTGCTGCCTGACTAGACTATCATTCTTTTTTAAATAGTAATACCAAACTGGAAGAAGTTATGTGATCTGGCATGTCACATATGATGGTGCACTGGGACTTAATTTTTATTCCTTTTCCCTTTTTTTTCAGAAAAGCACACAGTATTTAGCTAATATGTTGCCCAATATGCAATAAATTGCATGTCTACAGACCTAAAATGGCAGTCTAGGGTGGATAACACCCTCTTCACCTTTCAGTGGTCTCAGCACTGTCTTCTGGGCCCATTTAATTTCCCTCATTGTCCTTTCAATTCTTTTTGTATGGCTTATTGGCCTCCTGTACTGCAGACTGGTCTGGCCCCTTTGGGGACTACCTGCAGGTTTGAAAGGGTCAGGTAATAAAGGGCTTGTTTTAGGTAGTGTGTTCCTTTGATTCATCTTTGACTGAGAATTTATAGCTTCTGACATTGGAAGTATTTTGTAGAAAAGGTCCTCAAGGTCATTTCAAAGGTTTTTAAATAATATATAAAAGAGGTTTCCCTGTGGGCAATTTTTTTCTCTTCTGCCTAGAAACAGTATGAGATATGTGGCTTTGTTGACAGTGTAATTGACAGCCTCCAAATTCAACAGGAAATTATTCTGTAAATAAAAAAGGCAACCTTTAATAAATACCTTTAATTGGGAATGAATTAAAAAAATGAATCATGACCAGTGTTTCACTTTCTGCCCTGACTGTGTAAAACAAAAATATTAAATTTCCACTGTCAGCTGGAAAATTACTGGAGCAGTTATGCAAGATTCTCAAATCTTTCAAATGTGGAGGAATTAAAATCATGAAATGATAGATGCTTCTGAATCGAAAGAGACCCATCAGGATCACTGAGTTCAATTCCTGGCCTTGTGGAGGGCACCCCAAGAGTCATACTGTGTGCTTGTCCAAACGCTTCTTGAGCTTTGTCAGGTTGGTGCTGTGACCACATCTCTGGGGAGCCTGTTCCAATGCCCAAACACCCTCTGGGTGAGGAACCTTTTCTAATACCCAGCTTAAACAAATCCTGACACAGCTTCAGGCCATTCCCTCAGGCCCCGTCACTGTCACCGTAGAGAAGGGATCAGTGTCTGCCCCTCCTCTTCCCCTCACAAGGAAACTGTAGAGTGCACTGAGGTGTCCCCTCAGTCTCCTCCAGGCTGAACAGACCAAGTGACCTCAGCTGTTCCTCACACAGCTTCCCCTCAAGGCCCTCCAGCATCCTCATTGCCCTCCTTTGG
>PYHW01010620.1:6519381-6543569 GCA_013186435.1 Turdus rufiventris | reverse complement strand
TATGTTTTTTATGCCTGGTATTTTAGGGTAAATCCCTGGAAAGCTTTCTGCTAGTGAATCAGAACTTTCCTGTCTCTTCTTCTTGAGTTGTTTAAGTACATGTTTTTGTGCTTCCTCTTTCCCAAAATCCAGTGGTAAGAATTCAGAAACAGATGCTACTGTTGGAGACAGATGTGCTTGATTTAGTGGTAGCTTTATTCCATGCGATCTTTTCTTGCAGAGAGAAGATTCTCCAATTGTCTGTTGCAATCTAATGATATTTTTAAATTTCTATTGCTTTAGCTTAATTACGTAAATAGAAATATGAGCGCAAAAATGCGTTTGTCATTATAATTTTCAAAACAGCATTTAAAACATATTGAAAATAGTTGAATGTGAAATTATTATGTAAGTGGAGACTCTCTTGTTACTTTTGAAACCCAACTGACAGGAATAGAAGAGCAAGTAAGCTGTTTTAGGAAACTGGGACTACATCTAGGCAACATGCTTTCAGTATAGTGCAGTCTCCCCTTTTTCTCAAGTCCCTTCACCTGTTGCAAAACTGGCTTTGTTTAAAAATTTTTAGATGAGGATTATTTAGGCTACTATTTTGAGAACTTTTAAATTAGTTCTTTATTTTCTCTTTGTTTATAAACCTCACAGGAGAGCCATGTAAGTGAAGGACATGAGCCTTTTTTCCTTAACAGTAGTTTCAAGAAAGACACTCAGTTTTGTATTAATCTTTGAGAAGATACCTAATCTCATGCTTCATAGGGGCTGAAGCTCCATGAAAGACGGTGTGATGATATGATAGTCTCCTGTTTGTGTTAGCGGGGAAGATGACACCTGTTTTCTTATACTTTGAAGTATTCAGCTATACAGAGCAGCCTGATTTAAATGTGCTCCTCTACTTCATTTAAATGTACTTCTCTATTTGAATTCAGCAACCTAAATGCCTGTAGTTAGACTGAGGACATTGGTGAGGGGTTAAAACTAGATGATTTTAAAGACAAGCCATTCTCTGACTGATTCTATGATTGTGTATTGCATTATGCTCAAGTCTCTTGCTCAATTCAAGATTAAAGCTGAAAGTATGAAGTTGAATTTCTCTGTTGTACAGAGAAAAGTTCCCATGTTTAGAAATTTTATATCACTTCCCATGTGAAATTATATTAAGTACATAGGAGACTGCTATGCAAAAATATCTGAAAGTATGGCATGACTCCAGTGTGGGTGGGAAGGACGGTAGAAATACAGAAAGTAAGCAGTATTTCTAAATTGCATTTGGAAAAAAAAGATTGAAGTAATATTTTAACAGTATGAATATAATTGAGAAGAGATCATGAATCAAACCTGGACTCATAATAACCGATAAACTTTGTATTAATTTAGTAAGAAAAATGCAGGCATGCAAAAACTGAGTTTTACATATTAAAGGGAAGAGGGGACTATTAAATACCTCCCAATTGGTCATTTTTCCATTTCAAAGACTTTTGTAATCCAGAACAGTATAGTGACACTACACTGCAGAGAGATCCATGTATCACGTCAGTGAGATTTTGCACAGGAACAGAAGTTGACCCACAGGCACGGGTGGCACAATTCAGTGCAGGTTTGCGCATGTTCATCTTTTCTTACAAAATCGTCACTGCACTGCTTACAAACTGTGAAAATTGGAAAACAGAGCTGTAGGACTCCTTTTTCTGTTAGAAGACCTGAGGAGGTACTGCAGGTTTTGCTAATTTTTTTACTTTTTGGAAGTTTGAGTCAAATATGATTTAGACTGTGGGTAAAGTTATTTGGTCTTCTTAGATGGCAGTGAGAATGACTTCATTGTGTTTGTCAATCACAACAGTTCACTGTCAGCCAAGTCTCAAGATCAATTTAATTTCATTCTACCCCTTCCAGTTTTGCAGGACAAACCATTCCTATGCGCAGTTTTGTACCTTTACTCTTCTGGAATCTTAAGTGCCTAAATTAGATTAAATGCCCTAATACCTCCTTGAAGCTGCTAGAAAAGAGGGTGAATGTACCAAATAAGTAAAGAAAAAGAATTCCTTCCCTTCACAGTATGCTGGACAACTCATTCCTTGGTACTAAAAAGTAATGCCATGTGCAGTATATTACAGTCTGTGGATATTTCACAGCTATTGTTCAACTGCTATTCCTATGAAAATTAGATTTAGGTCCTAGAAAAATATCACCATTCAGCAAAAGAGGGACCTGAAACAGTGATTTGTATGCTTTAGCAATTTAATTTTATTACATAAGATATTAACCGCTGTCAAGAATACCTTTTTAAGACCTTAGAAACCAGTACCTTAATTGCAACTACTATCCAGATGTACTATGACTCCAAAGTCTATCACTTTAAATACTAGCTGCCCAAAATGAATCATTGGGATAGCAAAATGTTTAATATTTTCAGTCATAGTAAATGTCAACTGTAGGATGAAAGGATTTAAATTGTCATGTTTTTAAACCTAAAGTTTGAGAAGTTTTACCTGTCTGAAACAGTGGTACCTAAAAACATTTTGATTTTCCACTACTTGGGATTTGTTGATGAGCTGATTTTGCCTGTTGAGTAGTGTGCTTCTCAATAGAACTGAATCAGCTTGCTTTGCAAGGTATTTATACAAGGTATGAAATAATATACTAGTGACTTTTTGATTTTTCCAGTGAGCAAATTAATTACTATTCAGTGACAGGGCAAGCACTGTCTCTCAAAATCTAAGGCAGATATTAGAATTAGTGTTTTATGTTTCCTGGCTGCAGTGTAAGATGTGTCCTGATTGTCATCATGACAGATCCTTTTTTGTTATGCTAAAACACGGCCACCTGCAGCGTCTGCCTGATTTCAGTGGGTAACTTCTGTAAGCAGCATACGGTGCCAGTATGTTCTGGATAATTTTGTGGCCTTGAGCAAAGCACATAACCTTCTGCCAGAGGTGGGTTTTTTTTACCTTGTGTAATACAGAAATAATAACACCTACCTACCTCACAGGCATTTTGGGAAGATTAATTAGTTTGTGTTTGCAAAAATGCTTTGAAGATGAAAAGCACTGTAAGTGCTAAGTAGTATTATAATCTCTCATCGCTATACTAGTAACTTCTTAAAGCAACAATAAGAAGTTAATTGGTTTTCAGGTTCCAGGTGACAAGGATATGTTGACTTTTAAAGTTATTCTATTAGCTGCAAAGTGGTATCAAGAAAAACATTTCACTTTTATTTGATCAGGAGTATATTTAGTTCATGCTCAGTGATATGCACACATGCACTAAGGTATTCATCTAGTGGAAATTGGCCCCTTGTGGGTCATGGCCTGTAGATGAGCTACAGATCTAGAGACAAAGGGTAATTGTGATTCTCCAGGGACAAATCAGCCTTGCTTATTGGCAGCAGACTGCTTGTTCAGGCAGTTCTGCACAGCCACTACAAGTCCATAGAGTAGAAACCTTGTCTTTGACTAGTCCAGTTGCAAAATAGGAGAATTAAGTTCTTGATTATAATGATTAGGAATTTATAAGGTGAGGAGAAAGCCTTCACAAGGAGTTTCAGCCTCATGGAAAGGAAGATACTGCAGAGGGTCCATAACTGCTTTTATATCTTTCCATACCTCATATACTGAGATGTATGTGCTGCTTCTGTTCATAATGAAAACTAAATGGTGGACTGGGGAGATGAATGGATCCCGTGCATGGCTATGAAAGATGACTTCAGTATGTTAACATCTACAGAGAGGATAAAGCTAGAAAAGTGTGCAGTTGGAGATGGGATGAGGGGAGGAATTAAAGAAGCTGAAGAGTCCTGTCTCTCCTGTCTGTTGATTTAGTGCTTAGGGCTGAGAGTCAGGGCTGGAGGCCAAGCTATGAGTGGTTGCTTATTCCATCACTGGCAAATAAATGCATCAAGTGAAGCAGAGATGTAAAATAGGGGTAATTTCTCAGAAAGTTCCTTGATGCTTTCTGAAATTAGTTTGTAAAGTGTCAACTTACAGACTTGAGAGCCAGTACTTGGTGTTACTGAGCTTATTAAAGCCAAAAGAGGAAATGGCAGAGCCAAGGGAACACATTTGCTTCAATCTTTGGTGGGGTTTTTTTTGTTTGTTTTTTGTTTGTTTATTTTTGTTTTCTTGTTGTTGTTGTTGGGTTTTTTTGGGGGGGGATTTGGTAGTGCTACAAATATTTCTGAGTGGTAAATTTTTTTCATGTCTTCAGCATAATGGAATTTTTGCTAAAACATCTAAATAAAACATTGCTACACTACATTTATTACAGAGGTTCACAGAGTGGAAAGCCTTTTGGGGGATTGTGACAGGAAGTGTGAGTGATAGAGGCAATAAGAGGTTTTCATTTCTGCAGAAATTTTTGGGTCAGTATTTGTGTTGTTGCTTCCTTTTAGCTACAGGGATGGTCTGAACACTTCATTCTGTCCATGTATTGAAGAGTCAATTCCCATACATGTGGAATACTTCTGTATGAAATTCCATAAACTGAAATGTGTGCGTGGCTTCAAATAGGCATGCTCGGTTTTTACTTTCTACCAATTCATAACCTGTAGAAGTACAGTAATTTCACGATTACAAGCTGCACCAGATTATAAGCCGCGCTTTCATTCGCAGTGAGGATCTGTGTGCAACTTTCACAAAGTTGCCAATTAGTAACAGAATTGCGGGATCACGGGGTTTACAGGCTCAGCATGGGGCCGTGCGGGCTTGGCGCGAGGCTTCCCTGGCACTGCCAGGGCCAGGCGGGCGCCGCTCTGTGCGGGGCTGCTGCGGGTTCACATTTTCAGGTTGGCAAATTTCTGAAATTCATTCATATATTGGCCGCTCCAGAGTACAAGCTGCACTTCCAGGTTCGCACCAAAATTTTAATCAAAATGGTGCGGCTTATAATCATGAAATTACTGTAATTGAGTTTTCTACCATGCCGAGAGACATATCCGTCTGAGTCCAGTCCACCTGGTCACTTGTGGCGAAGAAGCTTGTCCCTCATGGAAAGGCATAAATAATAGTAGAATTTTCTCACTTCCCTGTATGGAGGAATAGCAGTGAACCTGAGCTCCAGTTTGCATGCCTGTCTTCATGCTTCCTCCTTCCTCCTCACCTTCCTTTCCCATTTCAAGCTGGATATCTTGTCATTAGCACCATACCAGCCTTAATGTGGCAGTTCATACCTGTCAGATGTGTCTTTGTAGGCCCCTTGCACACTGGATATCCATCATCTCAATATTGCTTACCCTGGGGTCGTATTTTCTTCACATCTATCAAATTTAGGCTTTTAGTAATTCTTATTTTGTAACAAATGGATGCTCAAATGTCGATGTTTTGGTCCCAGGATCCAAAGATTAAGATGGAAGTCTAGAATGTCTATACTGTCATTCTGCTTGTGATCAAGATGTTGTGTTCTTTGCTACTCATGGAGTTGTATTTCTTTTCTAAATCCACAAATCCTTTTTTTTTTCACCTCTTGGAGCCCATGATTGGAACAGCTGTGCTGGTTTCTCTTAATTTAGTTTGTATATTGTATAATCATAGTCATAAAATCAGAGTTTAATATAAAATCCCCAAATTTGGAACCGTAATGTTTAAATTATTAATTCATTTAGTGGAACATGTTTGCTTCACAGCTTTGAATTGTGCAGTTGTGAAATTATCTTCAGCTGGCTTTAATCTTACTCTGTGGTAGTAACTTCAGATGTGCTTGATGAACAGCCCTTTATCCTTACATTGGTTTAAGAAATGCTTCTTATATTCTAGTCTGAGGATTAGGACTGCAGATCCCCTGTCACCTCAAGCCTAACAGGGAAAAAAATTATGAGTTTCCCACGCTGCACAGGAGAGTCTGCATGTTTGAACCATAATTTGATAGACCAGTGACATTTGTGTTTCATACACAAATTCTTTCCTACATCTGAAAATAAAAACTTTCCCAGGCTATCTTTTCAATTAATGTTTCCTTGTGATTCTGTAGTAATAAAATCACATATCAAGTTTGAAATTCTTTATTTCATGTACATTATTTCAAGTAATTTATTTCAAATACATTATTTCCCACAAATATGCAAGTATATATGTGTGACTGTTTACTTTTTTTTTCCCAAAAATTGACTAGGATTTTGAGTCTTTCATAAAGCTCTTCTAGCAAGAGTAACACAATAAGTAGAACTCAGAGAATTCACAGTATCTGGCACTAATCTTTTCAGAAGTCACCAAGACCATGAACTATGTCCCCAAATTCCTTTAAAAGTCTATAAGGAATATGAGAACTGATTAATGTTTGTTGAGAGTAACAAACATTTGAAAAATATGCACACTTGATGAGATTTAATATATTTCAATGCTCTTTGTTATTATGTAGTTTGCTGGATGCATTAGTGGAGCAACTGTCTTCCATATGAATCTTAGAGCTCCACTCTAAATCAGATAATGACAAGAAAAGGAGGTTAAGATGGGAAAGTGAATAGAGCAGAAAGGTCAAGAAAAAGAGATTAAAAGGTGACAAGGAAGATGGTTGTGATGAGTGAAAAGAAAAACACAGGAATTAAGTACAGGAGGAAAATGTGATACAGTGGATTAGGATGGTTTAAATTTCACAGATAATTTTCACAAGAGCAAAAATCAGGCTGAAGTAATAACAAAATACTACACCAAATCAGAAAGAAAATGTTGACATAGGCAAAGCTCATTGCTTGTCAGTCTTCACTGTATTTTCTTGCATCCTAGTGAACAGAATTCTGCACATACAGCTTTGAAAACTCCCTTTTACTAGATATATTGTGAAGTTTATATGACATCTGTTAGTCATTCCCTCTTTTGTGCAATTGTGTTTGACTCATCTAACATTCTGACTTTTGGAAACAGTGTTTGTGCACTCCTTGTCAGAGTTTTCTAGAGCATCTAAGGTATCTGCATTGCTATTTAAAAAAATCTTTATCCATTCATTTTCAGCAAATGTTATCCTGCTGTACATTTATTTCCACATCCTTCCTCTCAAGACATTTCCTTGCAAGCGACCTCACTGTGTGAGCTCTGCGTAAAGAGCTTCAATAGGAGAACTATGTCCCCTATATAGTGTCTAAATATGAAATGAAAAGGAAATACACACAGAGTACACATCAGAGTAGAGTAGAGAAAACAGTATGGTCCTTGCAGGACCAGTGCTGCTTATACAATAAGCTTATATAATAAATGTTCTATTATTGAGGATGTATTTGTATACAGAAAATAAAAACTAGAGAAAGATCTTTTTCTTCATTTACTTTCTAAATAAAGGATACTAATCTTAATTTTTTAAAAAATAGGATTAGGTAGCAAGTTAAGGAAATGTAAGGGAGAAGTTTGGTTCTCCTAAGGACCATGATCATTGTTTTGCTTCTGTGCGGCTTTAGATGTTTTACCAAGTTTGGTATTTTTGTCATGCATTATCACACAGTGATTATATGGAAAATGTGCTTGATTTTTGAATGCCTCAAATGAGTTCTAGGCAGGGCAGAAGGTAAAATACAAAGGAAGAATAGATTAGAAAGGAGGCTGACAAGTAACAAATGATGCAGAGAGGCAGATACGGCGTGAAACATTATCAAGAGGCAAACTGAACAGAATTGAAAGCATGAACTTGGACGTATTTGGGACCTCTGCTTTTTTGGTACTATGTCTGTCGTGTTAGGACAAAACCAAAGTCAGCAAGACAAGCTATAATTCCTCTGTTTAAAAACCAGGGTAGCTGGGTGTATTTTTATGCTAACTAGGCAGGTGCTTTGGAGGCTTTTCAGATTTTTTCTATGGCCTATTGTTGATAAAACCTGACTTGTCAATTTATCAGTGGTTATTGAATTAGTAAGGACAGTGCTGATGGCTGGAGATGCTGACAAATTTTCTTTTGGCAACTTTTGTTCATTCCTTCTGTTTGATTCTTTCACCATTTCATGGTTTTTAAGATAATATCTCTGTGTTTATATTTAGTATAGATCCAACTTAAAGCAGACACTGACAAATGAAGAACCACAAGACCTTTTCTTTTGTTTGGTAGTCCTCTTCAAAAACCCATTTCCACAGATAACATTTCCAACTTGAAGCTTAAGCTATTATGGAGGTCTTTGAAGGACTTCCCCAAAATAGGTGGGGGAGGCAAATGCAGCACAATTGCAGCAAGTTTACATTTAATTCCAGCTTTTAACTTACAGCTTTATAAAGAACCTGACATTTCTGCACATGTCAAACTTTCTTATAGCAGTATTTGATTAAACTAAAAAAAAAAAACCACAAAACTAGATTATGTAACCTGTGTGATTCTGACAGAGAAATACATATGTGCATTATCTTTTAAGAGTAATAATTCTATATATAGACATATATGTATTGAAAGTATGTTGGTATCCTTTTTTGTATAACTGATGCAGTTAAGGAGGTGAACTGAGTACACGGATCACTGCTTACACAGAAAGCTGCAACGTAACAAGTTGATGTGTATGGTCACTGTTGGCAAATGCTGTGTTTCTAACAGTGATTGCTGCACAAGCTTTAGGAAGTTATTTTAGAGTTATTAATTAATTAGCTTTGCTCTTGTCTGCGCAAGTGGATGATGTCAGCAATCCTTACATAACACAAATTGATATTCCTAGTCAGGAGAAATATAGTATCTAATAGTTGACTGGTAGTAAACAGCATTATTGTCAGTTTTTAAAACTTAACTTCATGACATATCATCCCAAATAGTCCAAAACCCTCAAAGGGATCTCCACAAGTCTCCTTGAAATGTTATGTCCAAGTTTGTTTCTAATTTTTACCTCATGCATGTTTTAAAGGAAAGGGGGGAAAACCCACAAAGCATTATGGTACCTGTTTATTCTGTACTTCCAGATTTTTTCTCAGGAATTGGTTCATTACAATGGCCAAGCTGTTTTTAAGTCTTCATGAGCTCTTGAGGCACTAACTGGGAGAAGATGTAAATTTTAAAGTGTAAGAAACCATTGACTAAATTCCTCACATGGATGTCATTGTGGGAAGATTAATTAGAAACACTAGGAACACAAGAAGAGCATACTCATTACATGCTCTTCTTTCTCACTGAGCTCATGCAACCTCTTTTTCAGCTTTTAATTTGATTTCATTATCAGGTAAAAGCTCTCAACTAGTCTGTTGCCATCTAGGTCTTCATCCCACTTGTATTCAGCTTCCCCTGGATCCTGGAAGATTTCCTGTTTTCATTGTTTAGAAACCTTAAAACGATGTAAAATTTTTCTATCACATGTGTATGATTTCCTTTGGGATTTGAATTTTTGAATTTCTACAGAAATAAACATTTTATTTTTCCATGTGAACTTTTCAGTTTGGGTTTTGTGGGTTGTTTGGGGTCTGTTTTGTTTTGTTTTTTCATTTGTGTAGGCAACTTACATGAACTACAATCCTCTTAGTGAAGCTCTTAGGAAGGGTTTAGGTCAGAAGATTATGTAGCCTGATGATTCTAAAGCTGTTACAACATTTCTGGGCTATGTTGTAAAACTTGAGTGTACTGAAAAGCTCTAATATATTGAATGGGATAAGAGGCCAGTATTCAAACCAGCCCCCCTTTTCTGTTTTGGCTGTGCAATGCAATTTTGTGAGGATTTTTACCATTCACAAGAGGCAAAAAGAAGATATTTTACGTGGAGACAGGATATTTTAAACTTAAAAATGCGTGACTAGATGGTAGGTTGTATGTTATGCCTGAGACCAAGTCTCCTATGAAGCTCCTGAAGATGTTCTGAAATGCCTCAGATAGTTTCTCTTAAGTGCTTATGATGAAAAAGGAAGTGTGTGTGTGGAACAGTCTTCTCAAATTGCTGTACTTGAGCAAAAGGGAGATTTGGCAGTGGGGGAGCAGGGGGCTGCGTGGAGCAGGATGCTGGGGGAGCTGCAGGGTGCAGTGCTCTCCTGCTGCTGCAGCTGCTCTGAGTGTGGCTCAGGGGGCAGCAGCTGTGGCTGTCTGCATCCTTCCTTACCTTCATCTCAGCACCAGGAGCCTGTGGGGACCATAGCCATAACACCTTGTCACATTGAAGTCAACAGCGGTTTTGTTACTGACTCAAGTAACCTTGTCTTTGGTCAAAATACCTCTTTCCTTTCCATTTTGCTTCTCAAAATGCTCTTTATAGAATAAACAATATGTTGCATGTGTGGCTGTGTTTACACCTTATCTGCTCCGTATGTGTGTAGTGACACCTGTATATACGCACTGTATACACAGTATATTCACAGAGGCTGCTTCTGTATTTGTATCTGATTTTTGTCAACTGTTTGAACATGTAGATTCACATATTAATGTACCAAATGCATAAAACAGTGTTCTAAACTGTCACCCTTAGCATATATCTAAAAAAATGCAACATAATAAGCGCTTTAGACGTTTACTGCTTTCATCTCTGACCCTATTACCACTGGGCGGTTTGTTTGGCCTGTTTCCTTCGCTGATTAGTTTCAGCTCTCATAAAACTTGGGAACTCACATGGCATGACAACTTTAAAAAACTACAAGATACTATCAGTGTGCATGATAATCCCCTTTCTTATATTCTTGACACTGTTCAGACATAGTCATAGATATGCTTACTCCTTTATATTTACCTCTCCAGACATATTTTCACTCACATGTCTATTCACAGCTGCATAATAAGTAGTTTGATTTGTACCTAATTGTAGTAATTGATTTTCATTATTTATGAAAGTCATTGTCAGAATTGATTTATGATTCTGTCTGTGAAGAAACTTGCAGCAACAGCTTCAGGTGACTGCAGGAATAAAATAATTAACCAAATCACTTTTAAACAGTCAAAGACCATTAACTCTTAATATTTCAGGAATTATTTGCACTTCTGTATTCATACTTCTGCAATTCTATTTCTTTCTCATGTATAGAATTCTGTTCTTGACTTATTATAAGCTTTAATTATCTTGCTACTGTGTTTTTATGTTAAATGATGAATTAAGGTGAAATTAGGGTGCATGTCAGATACAAAAATTTAATGTGTGTTCTAATTTGTTCCCAGAGCTGTGAAATAATTGTGGGCTAGGGTGGAAAAGTATTGTAGGTATAAGTATGCAAAGGAGCTTGCCAAGTGTCTATATATCATAAAAGTAGGATGAAGACAAAGCTATTAAAAAGGCAGTCATTTTTGAGTGTCGCATAATTTAGACACTTTAAGTTATTGAAGTGTCACAAGTTTATTGCACCTAATTTATTAATACAATCACTGGGATTCACTTAGGTCTCCTGCTCTGCCCCAAAACAGGCTAAAATTCTGCTAAAATGCACAGACTCTGCTTCAGCAGTAAAAGTGTATTATGCTTCTCAAAATACAATGACATGAAAAATAGCAATTTTGCTGTAGTACTTGCAGCAACAGGTGGCCATGCTTCTGTTTAGTTGTATTTGTGTATTAAAGTAGGGCAAAAAAAATCAAACAAAAAACAGGTGAATTTTGTTTCTCCTTAGCTTTTCCATTGCCACATTAGGTGACGTTTTTATGGGGAAAATAGTCTCTTGCTTTGGCCTGAAACAAGAAAAAACAAAAAACCCTCCCCTAAACCAACCAAGTAAAAACCCTGACAAATACCTTGTTAAGTGCTTTTATGCTTTTAAAAGTATTTTTTCTTTGAAAAAAAGGAACATTTGTATTTTTTTTTTAAATTCTTTCATGTACTAAATTGGCTTTTCTTAGGAGGTTCTGTTTTGTTTATTTGCTACCCATGATCACTTTTGCTGTGTTTAAGCAGTTGATAAAATACTGCTGAGAGCTGGAGACAAATGAATCCATTTGATTGTACAGGTGGAGTTTTGACAAAACACCTTATGTGATATCTGAGACAATTATAAACATGAAGAGTTTTTACTTTTAAATTCTTTAAAATAAAATAATTAAAAATGTCTCATCTTTTGTTATCTTTTTTTCCCCTAATCAGGACAGAATTTTACCCTAAGGCAGTTAGGAGTTTGTGAACCAGCAGCTCGTCGAGGACTGGCATTTTGTGCGGAAATGGGGCTCCCCCACAGAGGTTACTCTATCAGTGCAGGGTCAGATGCTGATACTGAAAATGAAGGAGTGATGTCTCCAGAGCATGCCATGAGACTTTGGGGCAGGGGGGTCAAATCAGGGCGCAGTTCCTGTCTGTCGAGCCGTTCCAACTCAGCCCTCACTCTGACTGATACCGAACATGAAAACAAGTCCGACAGTGAAAACGGTAAGTTCTTATGCATATGCCCATATATAAATTAATGATTATTTGCTGTTTTGGCTGACACTCAGTAATTTTAAATCATTAAAGGAATGGCACTGAATTATTTACCTTCTGGGGTTTTTTTCTCTCCTTTTCCCATAAAAGTCAATATTCATCATCAGTCCTAACTAATGCAACCTTTGGGTGTGATTTAGCTGTAATTTTGAAAATGTTTAATTACAAAAAAAAATTAGTTCTGTATTATCTCAGGCCGTGTCACCTGTTACCCTCTGGGGAACAGCTAAGTGGTGATAAAGTTGTTCCCCAGGCTAGCTTGCATTCAAAAGTTTCATTGCAAATTGTTCTTCAAGACATCTTGTATAAGATGCAGTATCTAAGAATGGATGAGTGAACTCAAAGAATAGCTTATTAACAGGGCTCATGTGATTGAAAAAGAAATTTGATTGTGCTTTAAACTTCTTAGCAGGTGAGAGCAATTGGAATTGTGGTGAAGAGGGACATGTGGCCTTTGATGTGCCTGAGGGACTGGATTACTGTGCAATTAAAATCTGCAACAAAAATCTTAGTAGCTTTGTAGGATGTGGGGTATGACCATTGTATATTAAGTCTTAAAGTTTAAATTAAAATAGGTTAATACAATTGACTGATTAATTTTTGAAGTTTTTCAAAGTTTTTTTACCTCCTCTTGAGGTTATGAACAGATCTAATATGGTGTTAAATGCTATCTGTACCAATCTTAACTTTTATTTGCAGAAGATTTTCAACTTTGCTAGAATTAAAACAATTCTTCTATTAACTTCATGACTTTCTATGTGAAAAATTCAAAAGAGGAATAAAGAAAAAGGAGTAACAATGAAAATTAGTGATGACTATTGCCTGCATGTCTACATGTCATTTTATTAATTTATTAAACCTGTCTGCTTGGCTGTACAAAAATTAGAGTAATTTTATTGCTGTCCTCCAGCAATGACGGTAACACATTGTGGGAAACAGCTATGTATGTATGTATGGATGGAAATCCTTAAAAAATTAATGCACTTTTATTTTAAACTACAGGCAATAAAGTTTAGTCCTTCCTGTTTATTATTTTAAATTCAGTTTGAGAAAGAAAAACAAAAGCTATAATTTGCTGTTATTCATACTTATTTTTCCACTGGTGGCTGTTTCTACATGAAGATGCCTGTGCAAAACCATCTCAAATGGGATCCTCCTTTTGTGTTGGATTTAATGCTACATGGTACCTGAGCAGACAGCTCTCAGTGTTCACATGTGTCTTGTGTTATGCTTGGAAAATTTGTTTTGACTCGGAGGCAAGTTTTGAAAGAGGAAGACAGAAGTACTTGCCTACCACCTCTTGGCAGTGGAGTTTGTGTGATAATGCTTGGTACTTCAGCTGCAGAACAATCTAGAATAAGTTGTTGAGTAGTCCTGTGATTTTGAAAGGTGTGTGGTGAAAAAAATTCTCTTGATCCTTCTGTAAAACCCTTGGTTAATGATCTTGAAAATACATTTTTATGTATATATGCATGTGCACACTACTTTCATAGGAAGTTGTATCTTTATGTTACCCAAGAGGTGACTGCTTCAGAGGTACCATAGGTTTGGTATACTTTTCAATAAATTTTGTGCTTAGAATTTTTTATAAAGGAAATTATCTGATTACAATGTGCCAAAACATCATCCATCAGCTGAAAGTTAGTGTGTTTTGTTTTCACATGTGTGAGAAGACTGTGAATATGTTAAAAAATACATTATTCTGTAATGGTTAAAATTATGCAAAGAATGTCTGGTGTTTGATAAAACTTCAACAAAGAGTTTAGCCACTAAAAAGAATTACAGTTGATTTATTTATTAATAGGGAGGCCAGCAGTCCAACTTAAGAATGTACTGGGACTGCTGTGAAGCTAATGAAATTTTGATGGCTTGAGAGTTCCCTAGGGTTATGAAACATCTATAACTTAGACATGTCATGGGTCACCGTTTCAGTGGAGATGTTAAAATTGTGAAAAGCTTAATCTTCTTTGTTGGTTTTTTTTTCCTCTGAATTTTTGTTTCCACTAAACATGGGAGACTTGGCTGAGAAATTAATTTTTACACGTTGTTGGAACTCAGTGCGTTTAATGCTCACAGTAGAATAGAAAATATAATTTAAAGCCAGGGAAACGGAATCACCCTGGCAGGTGCAGGTGCTGTAATCAAAGGACTAAACTGCAGGTGCAAGTTTTGTTAATTTATGGCCTAAAGTTAACAGCTGTGCGGGTATACTGTTAAAATCTGACAAATCTGATAAGGCTTTGAAACCAATGTGAGAGTTCCAAGCCCTCTGTACTGCATCCCCCTCTGCTGTGTGGGAAAGATTCCTGACAGAATTTAAATGGAATTGTTTTACAGGTAAATGCATTTCAATGCAGCACGTTTACCTCTAAGATAAAAAAGGAACAACTGGCGATGATGAGCAAAACACAAGATCACCAGGTTGTACTTCCCTCACCAAAAGGCCTCAGTGTTTTAGCAATCCCACTGTTCACCCCATAAAACTCCTCGCTGTTTAAATAGTCCATTGCCATAATCAGAACTTACTGGGCTTAATTCTACTTGTCAAGATGGTGAGAACTTGGACTAGTCCTACGGGTTTATGATGTCAGAATTAACAATTTTCTGAATGTATTTGGAGTTTACTCTCTTGCCAATTAGACAGGAAGAGAAGTTCAGCATCAAAGCAGCATTTCTTTTCCTTCCTTGCAACTGTTAGGTATTTGCTCTTCTGAAACAATTGTGGATTACATATCCCTCAGGAAGGCAAACCCTGCAATTCTGCCGCATAATTAGAATAAGCAAGAAGAAATAGTTTGCTGAAAATACTAACTTTTATTTGTCAAGGTCTTAATAGTATGTTTCTGAAATCCTAAAAAAATTACTTCAATTTTTAAATCAACTTGGAAAGTGTAGAAGTTTATTTAAACAAATAACATTGTACCATGATCAGGTAGCAAAATTTTAAATATACTAAGAACATACTGTGACTGCCAGCAGATCATTTTTTTTTCTTTGAAAACAACAGAGCATGTATCAAACATAAGGTTAATAGATGTATTCTCGCATCAAATGTTGCTTTAGGATATTGTTCGGTAAATAATTCTGAAAAGAAATATTTTTCTTTGACTTCATTCAAGTTCCATGTATGACTCTTGGCATCATGTTCTGAGAGATTTGTCATGTCAGCCTCCCTGAAGGAGGGCCTGCATCTGTTAATCTGGGCAACCAACCAGTGTCATGTACAGTGTGATGCATCAGTTGGAGCACACTGAGCATGCACATGCTTTTTCAGGCTTTCTTCTCCATTCTCATTGCAAGTTACTTCATAAATGCTGCATCAAAAAATTTATGTTGGTGCTTGTTCTAGGAGCTGTTGCTTTGAAATACAAGCTGGCAGTCTCTTACATGCTTGCCAGTAACTTTATGTTGTTAAGCTGTTCTAAGATTGCTAAAGCTTGTCTTTTAAACTGGATAAATATTCCAGGAGAGTACGAGCTAGAAGTCATAGTTAGGCTTCAAATGGCCCATTTACTTATAGGGTCAATATATTTTTAGGGTATCTTAGAATCCATTTATATATTTAAATTATTTTTTTAAACCCATTAAACTGCAATCCCTGACTTAATGAGACATCAGAAGGTTAATAAGCAAAACATGAAAGTGAATTGAGGAAGTTACTCCGGAAATGTAGTACCTTATTATTTATTTATTTGTTTATCCCTGTAAAATTATATATCTGGTTTTGTTTTGTGCTTTTTGTGTGCTGGCCTGAAAGTAAGGCTGTGGCAATGATTCTGATTGGAAAGGCACTGATGTAAGACCCAAGTCTTTGGTCAAGTCCACGTCACTTTCTACTCCTTTGGAAGCAGTTGTGATGATGCTTCTGAAAAAGGATGGGGCACTCCAGATCCACGCTTGCCATGTAGCTGACTGCCACAAAAATTACCTGGGCATACAGAAAGTAGTTCTGATGGCACTAGAATGTGGGGATTTATTTTTTTTGTTTAGTGAAAGTTTTGCACTGATTGGTGTTTATTGGAAAACCAGAGGAGATCAGGAGGTAGCAAAATAAAAGGGAGAGAGGGAGTCAAGTTCATGGCCTCAGGCAGTCTTTGTGAATTGGTTAGATGATTAGTTTGAAGCGTAGACCAATTTTTCATGGATACAGAAAAGCAGATATTGCTGGTAGAGTGTTTATTGTTGAGGGCTCCTATAAGGCGAAAATATCACTTTATCAGCTGCATGGGTACCTACTTGCTTCTTCTCCAACTTCAGACAGTTTCTGAAGATAGCATTCTTGCGAACTTAATACTCTCTTCTCCTTCCAGAATGATGAATTTACTGGCATTCAGATCTCTGAAACCCAAGAAAAACATTGGTAAGATACTTGTCAAGACATTTTAGTCTGTTGTCTCTAACCCAGATCCTCTGCAACATATAATTGAGCTCTGCATTATTAAATAATGCATATAATTCAAGAAGTAGTGTCACATGTTTTCACCCATTTAACATATTTCTTTATGCTAAGGCACAAAACTTGAGTTAAATGAACCCTATTGAATACTAGCTGCACCTGTTAGCCAAATGCTGAGCCTACTGATCAAAACCAGCCACATAGCTGGTGAATTAATCCTCATCTTGCTGCTATACCACCAATTACAATTTCTTCACTCTTTCCCACAGATTTCCATCTAGAAATTGTCTGTTCCTCATTAAGCATGCCAGTATCTTGCTTTTTTAAATCCTGCTTTGCTGCCAATAAATTTCATGACCAGGAAATCAATCTGTTTTATTTTTGACAGAAGTCAGCTCTGAAATAATATTTAGTATTTAAAAGGCATACAAATTCTTGTTTGGTTGTGGAGATATGGAACAGAAATCAAATAAGCAAAAGTAATTATCTGGTTTTCTGAAATATTAAAAGTATTCTATAGTTATGCCAATTTTCAGATTCTATTATGATAGTAGTCCTGTGGATATATTTCAGTTAATAATCTAGTTGTTAATGCAAGTGAAAATCACATTCATAATTCCTTTGGCTAGTGGTAGCCAAAGAGGCAACAGCTGAACTGACCTTTTTGCAGTAATTTTGTGTGATCTCCTGGTTTCATAGAACTGAGTGTCACCAAACTTTCTGTTAAGGAAAGGCATGAGATTCCGAATCTTTTTAATTATGGTGGAGTCTGGTGTAGACTATCAGGCCAGAGGATGAGGCCCTTTGGCAACACTTGGATAAAATTTCTGATGTGCAGGAACTGTAGGTTTAGCAACAGCTGACACCAATAAAATTTGAATTGGGATCTGCAAGGAAAAACAAATCAAAGCAGAAATTTTCAGAGAATTTGCTCTTGGCATTAAGCTTATAAATCTTTCTAATGTTAAGGAGTGGTGAAAGAGATGTTTAAAGACCAACTGTCCTAGCTCAGGCTTTTGCCAAAAATCTGAATTTTAAAGAGAAAAAAATGCAGAAAAAAGAGGGAAGGTCAAATTTCAGAGGAAGAGCTTATGAAGATGTTTTAGGAGGGAGAGGGAGGTCTGGCCATACAAATAAAATTGAGACACAATTTGTAAAAAAGTAGAGTTGTACAGAAACATGAAGCTTAAGGAAAAGGAAAAAAAGGAGTTGATTTATTATGTAGCAATGAAAGAAGACCATATTGCTGATATGTTTTCTTCTGGTGGTTTTAGTTTTTCAGCATTTGATACCTGAGTAACTGATCACGGAGCTAATATTTATACTCTTAGAGGAAGGATTAGAGGTTGCTTAGATAAATAAATTTTGTCCTGCATTTATAGAGTATCTACAGCCCCTGGTATATTTATGGTTCATGTGTGAGAAATCACTGATGATGGATATGGTTCTGGAAGGTAAAAACAAACAGGACAACTTCAGAAGGGGCAAAGAGAAAGTAGGAGAAACCTTTCTAATCAGTTAGATGGAAAGCACCCTAGGAAAAAAAGTAAAAAAGAGTTTAAAAAACTTTTAAAAGTTTATGCTTTATAACAAGCAAGAAGAGACATTCTACACCATCTCAGGGCAACTGTTCTGGTGCTTAACCACAATTCATTGTGAATTTTTTCCTCATTATATTGAGTTGGAGTATTCCTTGCTGCAGTTGGGACTGTTGCAGTGGGTAATGGAAGGACCAAAGTTATATTTCTACCTTCTTGCCTTTCAGGCTCACTGAGCTTCTCCCCAATTTGTATGCTTCACCACTCCAATCATCATGGGCAGTCTTCACTGAACTCATTCCAATTTATCAGTGTTGTACTGGCAAGACCCAAACAGAATATTGTCATCTAGATGTAGCCTTCAAATGCTGAATAAAAGGGACTAATCACTTCCCAGGGTGTGCTAACTCCTTTCTTCTGAATGCAGCCCAGTATGTGGTTAGGCTTGGTGTTGAAAGGGCACACTGCTGAACTTGTCCACATTGACTGCCCAGGACCTTTACTACAAAACTGCTTTCCAGTGGGCTCTCAGCTAGTACTGTTACTGTGGATAATCTACCTTTGGAATTCATGAGGTTTTTTCAGCCAATTCTTACATCCTGTTGAGTTCCCTTCATAAGGCAATCCTGCCCTCAAGTGTGCTGATCAATCTTTCCAGCTTGTTGTCATCCACAAACTTGCTAAGGGCACATTCCATCTTACTCATTCTCAGGATTAAATGTACTACAGACATAAAACAACATCATCCCAATATTAGCTCCTGATGAATGCCATTAATGTTGACCAAGAGCTGCTCTTTGCACTACAAAACACCAGTCTTTCAACCTCTTCATACAAACAGTTTTCCACAATATGTTCTTTGCAGCTCACTCATTCAGTCCTTCTCTCCAGCCTGGCTACCAGGATATTCTGGGAGACCACTTTGAAAACCTTGCTAAAGTCAAGGAAAACAGAATCTGCTGCTTTCCCTTTATCTGCTGAGGCAATTAGTTGTTCATAGAAAGCAGTCTTGTGTTTGGGTATGACTTTCCTTTGGTAAATACATGTTAGCTGTTATTATTCACTTTCTTGTCCTGTATGCCTATCCCAGCATATGAAGGATAACTCCAGCAGGATTTGTTCCATCATCTTCCCTGGGAGATCATGGTCTGCCTCTGCTGCCTTATATATTCCTTGCTCATCTTAAAGATAACAAGAGTCATCAGGAGCTTCCCCCCATTGCCATTACATTTCAAGGAATCAGACAGGGGTCTTCCAATGGCATTGGTCAACTCTGACAGCACCACTGGACGCTGCAAGTCTGGACCCCTGGACTTGTGTATGTCCAGCTTGCAAAAGTGATGTTTAACAGCTCCCACTTCCTCTGCATTGCAACCATCACTGCGCTTGTCCAGGAAACATTTCTGTTTCCTCCTGGGTAGACATCACCTCAAGGTCACAGTGGTCATTGGGCAGTGGTGTTTTCTGTGGGATGTGAGAGTTTCTTCCACAAATTTATAATGTGTCTTTGTATGCATGTATAGTCCTACTGAAATAATCTGGCTGCTGCACTCAGTGCAGTGCCGAGACAGAAGCAGTGTGTCTCCATGACTGGTTTGTGGCTGCATTCTGAGGCAAATGCCAGCCAACTGGAGGCCTATGGCAAGGTTAACAAGCATAATCAGAAGTTTGAAATACATGACACTAGAAGAGATTGGGAGAGAGCTCAGCCTGTTGCACCCAGTGTGTTCTGTCTGGATACTGCAGCTGTTACAAAGGCCACAACTGCCAAAAAGGACCAGAGGCAAGCAGTGCAGATAGCAAAAAATAGAAGTTAGCTCAGACAATTGAATTCCAAAAGTAACTCAGAGAAATAGATTGCTGGGGACCGTGTGGATATTTAATAATCTAATGTATTTTCCCAAACAAATTTTAAATGCTGCTGTAGTTGCTGTTGATGCCCGACAAAGTGGGTGCACAATAGAAATTCTTTACTTCTTTTCTGGTTTTTTTTTTGTGAGTCAAGTGACAAAAATTAGTCAGCAGGAAGAATGTTGATAAAATTAAGGCTATAAAAATGTTGCTCTTCAATGTAATGTAATACTAATATTTATATATATATTGTTTTTCCTCTTCTAACTTGAAATGGCTAACTTTTAATAGACATTTTTTCTCATTTTAAGTGTGATATAAAAATATTGCTCTTCATTTCCCGTAAACCATATGTTGTCTTCTTGATGTGCGAGGATTTAAATGTGAGATTGCCATAAGAGTAATGTATGCTTTGCACATCTGTAAGCTGATGATCTGCTGTTTTGATTTGGAATATGGTTTTGATGTCCTTGAAAAATCACAGTGGTAGCAGTAAATTGTTTTAATTAATTTCGAGAGCAACAAATCTGCTGAATCAGGCTTATCGACATAATTATTACTAGAATAAAAAGGAGTAAAAGAAAAATCTGTCAAAGCTGTGAGATTATTTGGTTATCATTAGATAGCAAGTTTCTCAGCTACTACTTCCATAATTTCCTGTATAGTATGTCGATATCAGGGTGGAGGTATATATACACAGAGATATTTATGGCAGAGATAAATTCTAAATAGTGATCCTATATAAAATGTAGGATTATTCATTTTCAGTTGTTTTAAAGGTGTTTTTAAGTTTTATCTAATTTTGATCTGAAATAAGATTTTAGTTGTTTTTCCTTGTATAATTATGTCATACTAAGAAATTATCTAAAAATTATTTCAACTTTAAAATGAATATAAGCTGTGCAATTGTAAGAGTATCAATAATAATTATAGATAGCAGCCTTTGTATGTTGGAGAAAATTTGTTTAGTTTTTCGGTTCCGTTTTTTTTTTTTTTTTTACAGAAAGTTGCAAAGACCTTTGGAATAGACAGTTCTTTAACTCCTGTTAATTCCATGTAGACTTACTTAGATTTTTTTGGATAAAAGTTTTTTTTTTCTTTGAAGATGAGAATTCAGTATAAAATTAAGTTTCAAGCTGGAACTGTTCTGGGTCTCAATCATATGTTGTCTGATCTGTTGGCAAAATTAATGCGTTTTGTCTTGATTTAAGGTAAGAAGAGGATGAAGTCTCAAATCTTAGGAAATAAATGTTTAAGAAGCTGTGGTTTCGTTTTCATTCTACACTCTCCTCCTCATTCAGTATACTTCCATATTCTTCCTGAATTATGTCAGTTGTTTTGCTGTCTGTTGTTTTCACTTGTATGTTATAGAGAAGAAATGTGGGTTTAGCTCACTGAAACCAGAAATAATAATTGTTGGGGTTTTTGGCACCCCACCTTAGAAATCTTTCAGTGGAAATGCCTTTGTTTCCATTGTGGTTTAGTCCAGTTTTCTGTTAGTTCATGGAAACTTGCAAAATTATTATCAATATCTTACTTCAGTTTTTGTTCTTTGTTCTTTTTTTTCCTCAGATTTTACAATTATGAGCCCACAGCATCCAGTTAGGAAGGGTGAACAATGTAAATTAATTATGGATTAAATTAAAAATATGCAAATGTTTAGTAGGTGTGTGTATCTCATAACTGCTGTAATAACATCCATAATAGATAATAGTTTTCTCAGAGTTTGATGATTCTGTGCAGCTGCTATGCCAGATCCATACTGCTGCTGGCCAATCCCTCCCTGGAGTACTGTGGCTGCTGTCTAGGTACATCTGAGACAAAATGTGAGCAATTCCATCTCTAGTGCAGTATTCACAATAGAAAAAGAAACCCAGGTCCTGGCTTGTCAGACCACGACAGAGTAGGGACAGACCACAGGCTGTTTTTCTAGTTAACTGTTTAATGGTTGCTTTTTGTCCTTGTAGTGAAATAGATTCATAAATGTGTGTATATAGCCACATATAGGCATACAAGTCATCCTTACAACACCTTTTCTTATGTAGGTTTTTGTCATACACATAGTCTTCTTGGAAGAAACATGCAGGGCTGAGGATCAGTTGTTTCTTCTTCAAATGACCTAGAAACTTTGAAGTATTTTCACAGTGAATACATGTGGAGTTATGAGCATGGGCAAGGCAAAGTTATTCTGGTGTTTCACATCTGCCACTGAATTACTGTATGCTAGACAGATTGATTTTCCTCCCTCCCAACCCCCCAGTCACTGGGGTTTTATTAACGTAATATTTCTATAAACTACTTTAAAGTTACAAATAAATTGCTTTGGATAAGTGCTGATGACTAATGCTATGGAGTCTCAGTCTGCACCTGTGGCAGACGGACTAAATAATTTAGGTTGTTTTGTTTCTCTACAAAACTTGACTTTCTTTTTGCAGCGAGTTTCACTGAACTGTGTAGGTAACTTGGGCAGTTTGAAGAAAAATAGCAAAAGTGAGAAGTAGAAGATACTTAGAGGCAAAATTTAGTTCTTTGTGAAGGTGTCAGAACTGTCTTTTCTTCCTGCTGTTGAAGATGAATATTGAATTTACCAAGATAGTTTATAATCTTTGAAGTTCTTTTGAATATTCAAAGCTTACAAGATATTTGGGTCAAAATTACTTTGAAAGAATATGGCCTTGGTTAAATCAATAGTATCCAGTCTCTTTCCATGTAGATTTAACTAGAATTGTTCAAGCTGCTAAGTTCTTCATTGCGTGATTGCTGTATGCTGTATAAGGAGATTTATTTAAAATTGCTTAAAAGCTGCACTCAGTGGGGAATTCTGCTGCTCGTTCCCTTAACTACTTTAGCTGCAGAGAACATATGACGTCTTTTTCATTAACTGTCTTTGCTGCTTGTTTGCTTTCAGTAGAGTTCTAGGAGATTGTTATATTGTTTTGTAAACTCAATATTGCTGGATCCTGGCTGCTTATGGCAATTGAGATGAGATTAGATGCTTTTGTTAACAGGCCCCAGACTTTAAATTTATAGGGACTAGGCACCATCTGTTCTCAATTAAAGGTCCTGAGCTCTGAAATTAATTCCTTCCATTGGTCCATTAGACTCAATCTTTTGACCTGAAGTCATGATAAGGTTATATTAGCCTCTTGAGTCTTGGAAAAGTGAGGAGTTCACGCAGGGGCAGTGCTGAATATTCTTTTAGTCCTTGTATCAGTGTAGTTAGAGGGCAGAAAGCAATGATTGTTTTTCCATTTTACAGGTAGAGTGCGATTCTTTTAAAATCACCCTGGAGATCAAGAGCTCACATCCTCGTGAGTTGTAATAGGACTTGTACTTCTAAATCACTGAAGTGCTATTGAAAATCTTTCCCAGAAAAGTCAAATTAATATAGAAAATCTTGACTAAATTCACAGGAAGACTTGATATTGAAGTGGACTGAGTGTAAAGTCCATTGTTCCAGGCTTACATTTGCTCATTAGATTAGCTGTGTTGTGCTTCAGCTGTCTTTCATTGATTCCTTCTGCAGCTGCAAAAGGATGGGGATCTTACCAGAAGTCCCTGCTCCAGAATTGTTCAGCCAGTGCATTTACTGAATTTATATCCGTCCTGTGGTGTGTAGAAGCTGCAAAGAAGAAATGGATGGATGGACAAATGGGCTCACATTTTTGTGGTCCTAACTCTCCCCTCTTTCTCATTTGCTTTCTATATTCTATTGAAAATTGAGGTTTTCTCTGTCAAAATAAGCAGGATAATATTGTGGAGTGGAAAGAACATGTAGCCATGAGATTTTTAGTTTCAAAGGAAAAGCTCCAAGGTATCAAATAGCTATACTGATTGTCTGGTAAATTTACTGGCAGTTCCTATACACATGAGAATGTACAGTAGTTTCACGAATATAAGCCGCACCATTTTAACTAAAATTTTGCTCCCACACTGGAAATGCGGCTTACATTCAGGGGCGGCTAATATGTGAATAATTTTCTGATATTTCCAACCCCTGAAGTGGAAACCGAGGTGCCGAGTCGAGCAACCTGCCAGTAAAAGCCGGCATTTCACGATTGTTAGAAATTGTTACTCTGTTGTGCCACGGGTGGAGCTGGCTCCCTGCAGGCAGCACGGGGGGGCGGGGGAGGTCCCTCCTTCCCTCCTCTGC
>PYHW01010620.1:6472354-6519108 GCA_013186435.1 Turdus rufiventris | reverse complement strand
CTTATTTAAGGACAAAAAACGAAATGTTTGCCAATACCCAGAGATGCAGCTTATAGTCCGTGCGGCTTATATTCGTGAAATTACTGTATTTTAAAGGTTTCATGATCTGGTAGTTCATCAGCAGACTTTGATTTTATTTATACAATGCTAGTAATCCTCTGGAATACAGTTTGTAAAAGTTTTTGAGACTGGAGTCTCTTCAGGGTCCTGCAAGTGTTCCTGTCTTACCCCCAAAATGCAATTTATTAGAATGTTTTGGGAACTGATGGCTCTAGGCTATGAGTAGAAATCAGCAAAGAGAGAGTTCATATGCCTGTTTATTCCTATGCAACAATCCCCATGACATAAAATATACAGCTAAGTATAAATAATTCTTTTGTCTGCTGCCTGCAATTACGAGTTCATAAAAATTAGTAACTTGGAAGTTAGATATTTTTCAACATTACTTAAACTGGAATAATGTTGGAGTCCCCATGATACAAGGCATTATTTGTGAAGCATGACTTAGATGGTTCTTTGACATGTATATAGATTTCAGAATTCATTGTTGTTGTTACAAATGCTCAGATCCAATTTTGAAAATATAAGTTAAAGTTCTTACCTTTTCCCCAAATGTGACATAGCACATAAAACTATTAATGGAACTTACCCAGAAAATACTGGTGTCCACTTTGTAAACATTAACAACATTTTCCTTACCCAGAGAGTCATCTTTACACTTCTGGAATTTAGGGAATACATTTAAATTGCTGTAACAATATTGAAAATATGGTAACAGAGTCTGTGTACTTTTAGTTAGCAATTTACTTTTTAAAAAGTTCATTTCTTGTTTTCTTATAAATTCTTTGTTCTTTGCGGTATCAAATGCATTGATTTTTATTTTAAAAAAAGTTAATCAGCTTACCTTCATTCAGAATGGATTTTTGTTCCTCTGATCATCTCTACACAATTGAATTTTTCATCCTCTTTTCTGAGGTATTTCAATGTTATGAAAAAAGCATTAAAGAGAATTCTGATGAATTATTCCTTTAAAAAAGATCCTACTGCAATGTACTTTTGTTGAAGCTGGAGAGTTAATTGAACTGGGAGATTTCTCTTTTGTTTTCGATGCTAAAGGTATCTATGCTTGGTAAATACAAGAGACAATCTCTCATGAGGAACTGGTTCCCTACTGATTCTGGTTACCCCAGAATTTATAATATGAATTTGAAGTAACCATTTAGTTTTGATTATTTGAAAATCCAATTTTCTTTTTGAATTTAAAGTAGAGTTAGTGCACTTCAAGGTATGGGAAAAACCATTTTCTGGTCATAAAAAACCCCAAAATAATGGCTTTTGCAATGTTTTGTTATCATGCTGTCTGATTGTGCTTTTATGGAGTATTGGTGGTTCTTCCCAGAACCTGGAAAAAAGCCAGACACTGTTAAGTATGTTTTTATCCAAATGCGTGATTATGCTGTTAAGAAACATAAAAAAACATAAAAACAAACAAAAACAAAGCAACAATAAAAGCTCAATCCTTCCCCTCCCAAAAACCCACTTTTTTTTTTTTTTTCAGTGTGGTTCTACTTTATTTTTCCTTGTTAAATCAAGCTGACCTAATCCTTTATGAGTTGTTTTTGTGTCTGTATTACCTCAGGCTGTGCTCTCATCAGACTTCACAAGCTAAGTGGACTTGAGTTTCGGATAGTCTGTGGAAATAATCAAAGAAAATGTACCATGCTCCTGGATGTGATGATAATGGCTCATTATGTCCATTAAATTTAGTCCTGAATCGGTGCTGAGTGTTCTGCTGTGAGTTCAAGTTAGACCTGTTAGACTCTGTGTGCTGACCACTTGTAATTACTAAAGCACAACTGTTAGCTCAGCTAAACTCTGGTTCTAGTGTCTTTCATTTTGCTTATCAATTTCTTCTGAACTTTACATGTGGGAAGCCTTCAAAGCATTTGCTTTGAAGTAAGAGACACTTTAATGAAATCTTGATTTGGTCACTAATTTGCTGTATTTGCTATTTGCATTTGCACACTGCTTAATTTTTCTGGTTTTGTTTTCCTACTTATAAACAAGCATCATACTGCTTCTTTTCTATCAAATTTACTAAACTCTGCCTTTTTTAAGTTCTTAAACTTTAAACCACTGGGAATATTTCTTGTGTGTATATATATATATATATATATAGGTGTATGTTTGCATAAATATACAGAAAATCAAAAGACATTTGCAGTAACTTTACGAAGGGCCTAACTTGTATAAATTCAGAAGTACTTCTGAATCCTGCCAATAATCTCTCTGAATTTTATAAGATTAAAAATACCAAGGTGGGTGCAAAAACCTAGACAATTTCTGGTAATTTCAGATGATATGCACAAATTATAAGCATTTTAAGATGCTTGTGTGTGTACATCCTGGATAAATGCAAATATTTTCATATGTTCTTTAAGTGTATTGCTATTACTGTAAATGTGTTCTTTATCAATTTTTATTGAAGTAAAAAAGCAGAGGTTGTGTTACTGCCCTTTCTTTGGTTACATGCCACCTCCCATTACAGCAGAGTACAGCTGAGCTGGTATTCTTGTACAAGCTTTGGCTAAATTGCTACGAACTTCCTGAATTGATTCTTTTGATTTTTGATTATATCAGTACTCTTAGATCAAGTACTGACATTTTTCACACTCCTCTACAATACTGTTTTTACGTTTCATCTCTTGTTCAGGGCTCTTCAACCTGAGGCTTCAAATTTTATCAATTCTGTAACAGATGAATATTCTTTTTTTAGAAAATGGGTACAAGTGTCTCCATCTCCTGTTCTGGAGAGCTGCACATATTGCCTTGCTCAGTGTGCTTAATGTTTTGCCATAGGATGCACAAAGCATGAGGGAGAGGGGGCGAAATCAACTCCCTGGAACTGTCTGAACTGGTCTCATCACGTCTAAATGAAGCAATGGCCTTTCCTCCACTCTTCTCCCATTCAACCAAAAACATGGGAACAGTTAATTAGATAGACAAGCCAGATTCCATTCTTGCACAAAATGAGCATGCCACATTATAGTCAGCCACTGATTCTTGGAAATGGAGGCAGATGCTTGCACTTTTGGAGACGTAGCTGGATGTCAGGAAGAAGCACACTCAACCTTGCATGGACATTGGATGGAGATTTTCTCCTTTCCTGCAGTGAATTAAGGAAAAGCCTCCCAGTTCCACTAGTGGCAGAAGGTCCAACTTGGCTTGCGTTCTACCAGCCCTCTAGTGCTGGGACAGCTGCAGCAGCTGCTGGCTCTAGAACACCTGCCATTGCGTGTGCTGGGCACGTGTGTATCACTGCAGCTCATTCATGTTTGTTCTCTCCCCCAGATGAGTTCTCCCTTATAGAGTAAGGAAACGTCTGCCCTAAATTTGGTAGTTAAAACTGTGGAGAACAAAGCCAGGGTTAACAGTTCAGGTAGCAGCCCGGTGTGGTCAGAGAATTGCCTTTCTCTGCTCTGACACCATACAAAAAGTGTCTGCTGTGCTGTATTTTCTCTGCAGTACCTTCCCAGGGCCTCTTCACAGTCAGCTGTAACCAGAAGTGGCCTCGTTTGTTTTGCAGCTGTGGAGGATGACACAGCAGAATACAAGAGAAAATGCTTGTGCTCATAGTATTTCCTCATTCTGAAATGTAGGATGACTTTAGCCTGTCAGGTGTCTACATTTGAAGAGAGTCAATAAATCCATACATTTCTTATTAGCTCTCTCATTTTGGTGCTTCCATTCTTCCAAGTCCTCTGGTGCACAGCTTTTTAGCTTGCAAGGCTCACTTCTGCAAGAAATATTCCATTTCCAATTTCACTGCATGGCATGTAACACAGGACACAGGAATAAAAGGATTTTCCAGACAACTAAGCATTACAATTTATCAGTTGTGGAAATGTGTTTGAGGAGGGACCAAATCCTTATGCAGATTGACTGACATTGCCAGAATTCATGTAAAGCATGCAGCATCCACTAGGATCTCATGCAAGCTATAACATATCAGTTCATACTATTCTAGATTATAGACTTGGTTGGAGCCATCACCAATCAGCAGACTGGGAGAGGAAAAAAGGTTCAGTCCTGTGAATATGGATGACAGGAGGTGTGAAATCATGCATGCATATGTATTGCAGCTTTCAAGATTTCATTCCTAATATCTACAGATTTGGCTTCAGTTTGTGTATACTGTCCTTCCAGGTACCACAGACTGATATTATGGATCAGAATGATTTAATGGAGCAAGATGCAGCTTGGTGGCTGGAGTCCATGAACATGTAGAGATTTTTGTTTTTTCCCTGGTTGTGACTATTCACATCAAATGCACTAGGCAGGCTGAGAAACTTGCAGATTCAAGAGGAGTGATGTTGGGAAGAACACCAGTTACCTAGTCTTTCCTCCAGTTTTTGAACTTTGTCCGACTATTCCACAAGGTGCTCTACATCTCATTTTTATCCTGTACTTCAGAGAATAAATCTCAAAAAACAGTATGCTTGTAAGCTAAAAGGGATGTTACATTGATTCTTCTCATCTTTGCTAGGAAGGAGTCTGCCTCAAAGGAGATCTTATCATATGAACTCTATTTCCATGGGTTTTGCATTTTCGCAGCAGTTAAATGATGACTTAGGTGTGGCTGTTGAAGGGGTTGTGTGGGCAGTGTGAATGATTCATTGATCACAGAAGGGAACACCAAATTCATAATTTCTTCTTTCTGTATTGGGTTTTTTTTCCTAATTGTCACAGGAGTGTCCAAACTTAGCTGGACAAGGCTGCAGGGTTCTTGTTACAGAAAATTTGAAATACCAGAGGTACCATCAGTTACTCCTGTGCAATTGTGTGTTGTATTTGGGGCATATTCTTCAGAACCAAGGTCCTGTCTGATCCAGTCATTTGGGCTTACCTTGAATATCAGTAGCTTGAGCAAAACTGTGAGTTACTGTGCCTTGCAGATTTAGGGAATCCCTTTTCAGAAATTGTGAGACTTCTTCCCTAAAGTGGATGGATTTTACAAGTGAGATTTGGAATGTTTGGATCCAAATAGTTTCTCTAACATAGAAACTAGCCAGTCAGGAGCTAGTTTCACATCTGCAGTATCTGATGGGGAAACTCTGAGACCAGGTTTCCATAGGAATCTCCCTCAAACAAAATTGGATATAGCTAACCTGTGGAATACTGTACAAGTGCTTAGTACTTTTTTCCTAGACTTTGCATTTTCTAAGTAACATGTGCGGCTAAATTAAATGTGAAGACAATGGACTTTTTTATTCCACTTCAGGTCTTACTTCTTTCCCTGGCAAAATGCAATTAAAATCAGTAAGGATATAGATAGATTTGAAATACATCAGTTTAAAGCCTTTGTGCTGAAGAACTCGCAGCTAGAAGTCTTTAAAGCGGGCAATAGACTATTAAAAGTCTAAACAAAGTGCTGACTAAATTCATTCAGAAACTAAATTATTCAGCAGTATCCAATACACATTGTCATAGCAGGAATTTATAACTACTCTTCTTGGGAGCATTTTGTGCAATTGCTATAACTTGAATAGTAGGAACTAGATTATTCAATCACTCCAAACTGATCTGCAGTATCTGCAGAAATTGGATATGCATGCCTTAAAGTTGCTGGCTTTTCTCAGGTGGAAAGTATTCACATATGTAAATGTGAATATATGCAGAAAACTCTTCAGTTCTGTTGCCTATACAACTTTCATGATGTTTGCATGATAGCATACTTCATAGAAACACAAATATGAATTCAAAGAAGATTCCTGAAGGATATTTGAAAATTAGCATCTACACCTTGTTTTATTCAAAGACCTATAATAGAATTATCTAGTATTTTAGAACATTATTCGTATATCATTCTACTGTAAGGAATTTTATTTTAAAAGCTTTATAGAAAGCTTTTTGATGTGTCTGGATATATTAAAAACTTAATATTGAAGAATGCATCTTGGAGTAAAAAAGTTAGCAAAGCACTCCCCTGTGCTGTGATTAATTTGTGTATTATCAAGGTCTTTATTATGAATGCAGTTCCTAATGTAGGCCTGTAATAAACACAGTGTAATTGAATTTTCTATATTTTGCCATCAGGGAGTGATTTTCTTACAAGACCTCTGCTCCATCTTCTGGCTAATTGTCAGCAGTTACTCAGTATTAGTGCATTAATGTCACCAAACAGTGAAAACAGAAGTTACCTGCTTCCATTACATGAAAGGATGTGTGATTCCAACCCTTGCCTATTTACTGATTTTGATTAGTATGCCATTACCACTTGCACCTTTATTAACATCATGAACTTTTTTGAAATTACAGCCTTGGAGACAAACCAAATTTCTCATAAATTTGTCTTCATATAGGCTTATAAGGTTTAATTCAATTTAAATATTCTTCTTAGTAAAAGCAGAAGCAGCCACAGCATAGCGACTGGACTCTTACGATCTCAAAGGTCTTTTGCAACCTACATGATTCAATGATGAGGATTTTCAGATGCAATAGTGAAAACAGCCTTTTATGTAACACGAGTGAGTGTTCTTTGTCTTAGCAAATGGAGTGATAAATTTGGGACTTTTAGAATATTCATTGCTTTTCACTTCCATTACACATTATGTTACACCACAAACAAAAACAAACAACAAAATTTTGTTAGGAACAACAAAGTTACAGACTGCTGTATATGCAGAGGAAGGGTGAACAGTCTACCAACTAAACAACCAAAGGCTGAGTTTTGTGCATATGTGGGTTCCATTCCTGTCAATATTTTCATGGAGGTCTTTGAATGTTTGGAGTAGTTTCATTAACTTTTGCTGGCAGTACCAGGCTAGGAGGAGCCACTGACACCTGACTAGAAGGAATTAGCATTACTGTCTTCACATACTGGGCTTGTGAGCATGAAACTAGTTAATAAACTGCAATTCAATTTTAAAGTAGCAATAATTAAGTCATATCTTCAGGATGAGAGAACCGCTTGACTGGCAGATGTTCTGTAGGAAAGAAAAAAAAATTCTGTTGGGATGCAAGCCTGAGCATCATATGAAATAATCATAACACAATTCCCTCTGCATGTCTCAGCACTTGTAAGGCCTCACCTATAGTGCCATTGGGATTCAAAAACCAATAAAGTTTTGGACCCAAGACACTGGAAAAGTAACAGAATAAGCTTAAATAAAAAGTGCAGAGTATTTCCTCTGAAGAAACAATGCCTTAACTGCTGGACTTTTTCTAAAGAAAGGGAGTTGGTGGAAAGATCTTGTGCCTTTCCTGAAACCTACAAAGCTCATGGTAAGGGGCAGGGAACAACAGTGTGGGTCATTCTGCCAGCAGGTCGAGAAATAATATGCTAATTGTTGCAAGAGAGATGTTGCTTGGACATTAGGGTAGCTAAGCACTGTCTGAGATGTCTTGGGAGGACTGTGAAATCTGTCTCCCAGAGGTTTTCAGACCAGGTTAGTGTTTTATTAAGAATGGATAATCCTTCTCACTGTCTTGTTCATTCCGGTGAATCTTATCCCTACAGATTTCTATAAACAATGTGTAAAAAAAGTCACATTTTGAAATCTGACAGAACTAAAATGTCTAGCATCTTTCACCAGTCTTGGTTAGCTGCTCTTAAAATAGTGCTTAATAACAATGCATATCTGTTATTTTTAACACTTTTTTAGTTTGGACTGTTGAGAATTGTTTTTATAATTTATTTATTTTCTCAAACACCTGCTGGTTTGAGAATGTGCCAGGTTGCTTGGCATCCAAGTGCTGAATTTTAGATTCCAAACTTCTATGGTAACATGAGGAAAAAAAGTAATCCCAGACCAGCAAATCTTTTTTTTTTTACATAATTCTGTTGGCAAATATGCAAATGCTGCTAAGTGTATTTACAGCCTAAAAATGAGCATCAGTGTACAGTTAGGTAAAATCAGTAACTTTCCTCCCACTTCCTTCCTTGTAGGGGGAAACACAAAGAAATGTGAAGACAGAAAAATTGCTAGAGCAGGAAATGCTACCTATGCTATGCTCTCTTCTCCAGTACAATCTCTTTCCAGTGCTTTTTCAAGCCAACCACCATGCAGAAATACTAAACTGGGGCAGGAGCATGAGATGAGTGCTAAGAAAAACAGGGCATAAGCAAAGGAAGAGAGAAAATTAATTGGAAATACTGCTGGGTGGTTTTGACCATTGAAAAATGGAGGCTGATACTTGTGTTTGAAGATGTGAATGGATTCAAAACTCAAGTAGGATAAGTCCTAAGTTTGCACACTCCTTGAGAAAAGGAAGAAACTCAGGCATGTCTGTAAGACAAAAAAGCTAAGCTGGCAATTCTCTTTCTAATGAAGAATTGGAATAATGACTTCACACGCAATTATTAATCAGCAATATTATATGATGGTATAGCTGTTAGTCATGTATAAAAAATTAACTTGCAGAAGACACAGACTCAGTAGCTGGATCATAGCTGTAATATCCTTAAAAATATGTCCAGGGTAGTTTTGAAGGTCAGAATTAAGTAAGAGGCCACAATCTATCTCCTTGTCATCCATTAAGAATTACTTGCACTTTGTTATTCGATATAATCAATATAATTGTAAAACGTGCACCTGAAATTCCATGTACCATATTGTATTTGTACCTGAGCTCTTTTTTCAGCATAAGGAATCTGCATGCTTTTGATTCTTCCAGGTTACTATGCAAAGAATATTTACCCTGAAAAGACATTATAATAACTCTATAGCGTTCACATACCTCCTGGAATGCTTGCAAAAAATTCAAAGTGAGGAAATGCTTTCATTTCCCCCTGGTCTTTTTTGGCATGAGCACTCTGCTTTTATCAGACCTGTCAGGTCTCATGATTTCAGTGGGGGACTGATTACCTCTGAAAAGTTTCTCTGCCATTGCTTTTGTATCCCCTGTATAGGAAAATAGTGCTGGAACATCTTATGGTGCTCTAATGCCTTGGCTGATGCCTACCTTTGATGGATAGGATCCTATAACAGTCTTACAGTAAATGAAAAGCACTTGAAATGGTGTGATCTTCTACTCTGGCCTTGCATTGCCATTCCTCTCCCCTTTTTATGTTACTGCCTTGGATAACAGCTGGCATGTTTCATGAGTTTCATCTTTTAGATTGCTTTAACTTTATATATAATCTTCCCATATTTCCATATTGGCAAACAGCTTTTCTGTTTTGTACCTTTTATCTGTGAGTTTGAAGTGTTCCTAAATCTTATTTTTTTAAGGTGTTGCAATTCATTCAGCATTTCTACAGAGCCGGCGATGGTATGGCCCTTCTTCAGGCACAAAGCAAAAATGTAAATACTAGTTTACTAATTGGGCCGGGTACTTCTAATAGAGAAAGCAAGTATCTATGAAGTTAAAAGTATTGTCTTTTTCGGGTAAGGAGTTAAGAATTGCTTGTCAATAGTACACAGGTAGGTGGAAGGCACATATGAAGATAAATGTGAAGATTTTAGGATCTGGTTCTTAGGTGAAATGTGCTGGCTGTATGAAAAACAGGGAGTGATCTATTTCAGTTGAGATCTACCCACTTGTCACCCAAAAGAAAAATAATCAGCAAAAATCACTGCAGGATTTTGAGGTACATTGCTACAGCTCCTCAGCAGCAGGATGGTTTTGGTAGCTAGTAGGTAGACAATAATTGGACTGAAAATTGGACAGTGAGGTCATTTACGATGACAACACATAGAGTGAGAATTACTGCTTTGGTTGTAAGTGTACAGTACAGTTTTTCAGGCAGATGTAAATTGCAAGAAAAATTTGCAAGTGGTCAGCGGCTTAAAGTGGCTCTTGTTTTGCCGGCCTGGTTCAGTTCCATGAATGGGGGAAATGTCAAATCTGCTGGGAGTTTCTGGAGATTCTCAAAATGTAATTATATCCTTGAAATGAATTTGCATGGCTCCTGTTGAAATAACAAGGACATGCAAATATCAGTTTGAGATTTAGATGTGTGCTGTGTTTTTTGCTTTTCTGGTGGATAATGAGTCTCTTTTGGCTCATAGGGTGAGAATACCATGATGTATATAACACAGAGCAGACAAGATCAAACTAGGAATGAGGTGCAGGTTGAGGGAATAGCTGAGCTCCTCAGGGCCAGTGCTTTATAATTTAGGTCTTCTGTGCATAAGGATGTGACAAAACCCCAGTTAAGAACTCAAAATATAAAGTTTGCCATTAAGTGAATACACTTTTTTTTCCAACGTCACTTTAAAGCTGCTGCAAATTTAGGACACAATATGTACCTGGTATTCAGCTTCTGAAGCAGAAAGTGTATCTGAAAAATTGTCAGTAAAATGTGGAAAAAAATTCTATAACCAATAATCTTGCCTATTGAAAGCATAAACTGCTCTTTATTTGTCATTTTTGAGGCTGGAAAAGGTATATTGAGAAAATACAATATATTGAGAAATTACATCTATCTGTTTCCACATATTGTTATAAATAAATATACAAACAGATCTTGTGCATTTCTTGATTGCCTTAAGAAATATTGTTATTAAAGCAGTAGTGAAACTGCCTTGAAAATAAAAGCAGCTCTGTTTTCTTCATCTCTTTTATTCTTTCTCTTGAGGAATATGTTACTGTAAGTGTAGTCTGTGTTTTCTTTGGTTTTAAGGTTTAAAATGTCAGTAAAGATGATGTGTGTTTGAAACCACTTGCAGTTTTTCGCATTGTTTTTTCCCACTCTCTTTAAATACCATCTCATTCTCTCACAGCATCCCTGAGTTGTATTGTTTTCTAGGTCCCTGAGGTCTTGTCTATATTAGCACAGTACCTCTGATAGGTGTTTTTGTTTAATATGCTTAACTAATGCTTTCCAAATGCATTGAAGCAGATTGATGTATTCTGTTTGACTTAAAGGATCAGTATAGGTGGGATTCGTGTCCCTGCATGAGTTCTCTGTCAGTTGTGTTCTTCAGCAGATCTCACACATACTCTTTTTATTTTTTTAATTAATTTTTGTCTTTTCTGTGAGTATGGAATGAACTGTAATCTTCCTATGCTCCATCCCTACCACAAAAAATAGACTAATTATTTTTTTGGTCATTAGGTTTATATCAGCTGCTTTGGGATTTTCTTCCTTATAGCTATTGCTATATTGTTTTCTGTTACTTCAAAAAAGAAAATCAGTGGTTTCTTTGTTTTCACATACAGAAGAACTTCAGAAGCATAAGTTCTCCATATGTTAATGTCAATCTTATTTGGCAAAATTAGCTCAGGAAGGATTTTTCTGTATGGAATCTATGCATTCATGATCAATGGAGAGGAACTCTAGAATGTAGATCAAATATTTTGGGGCAGATGTTGATGCCAAGGTTTATTTTAGGTGAAGTGCTTCTAACTGTGTGTGTGTCTTTGACTGTAGACAAAGCATTTAAAAACATTATACCAGTGTAGTTGTGTGTCTGGACTACCAGGATCTTAAGTCAGTTTAGAGGAAATATGCTCTTTTTTAAGAGTAAAAAAGTGCAAACTCTCCGCCTTTTCTTATATGGACAGAAAGTTCCTCCACAGGTTGGTTGACAAAATGTGGTGTTAAGAAATTACACTAGAGGAGTTGAATTAATCTGTCTTTAACAAACTGCAGCAAAACCAAAAAAATAAGACACAACCCTTCTCCCTTACAGCAACCACCACTAACAGAAAAAAAAAAAAACAAAAACTGAGAAAGCTGTGGAGCAAAGAGAGGGTTAAAGGCAGTACTGATACTGAAGGGAACATGTATATTTTTCAGCAAAAATAATATTGAAGTGTAATTGTTCCAAAGACTGAAAATAGCAAAAAATGAACAAAAATGCACGTGTACTGTAATTCCAGCAAGGATTATTTCAAGGAAAACCATTAGTTTGAAGTCTTAAAAATTGTAAGGGTTTGAAGGTGTGATCAGTATACTGTCTTTCATATGCTATTTGTAATGTTGACAACCCTCCAAACAGAATTAAATGTAGATTTATGAGTGATAGAATTGTTGTAGTGTTAAGAAAAAATAGGACACCAATAGAGAGCTTTTATATCTGTGTACAAAGTTATTAGAGCAATATTTCCAATCAATTCAGTTTCTCCAATCTATGAAATGTAAGATACTAAACATTGTTGGAAATGTTATTGTAGCCATTTCCTTATAAGAGAAAGATTTGGGGCTGGACATGAATCTTCACCTGCACAAGTTCATGTGCTGCTGGCACCTTCAGCAGCTTCACGCTTCTCTCTGCTTTGGCTGTAATTGCAAAGCAATTGAAATTTGTAACCCTGTGCATCATGTCCAAGCTAAAAAAGAACAGTTTGGGGGGGTTGAGGATGTATGTCCAATGACTTTCCAGGTTTTTAGCTCTGAGAGAGAGTTCTTTCTGAAAGGCCAGTATTACAATCAATATTATTTTTTCCGATCCCACAATATTAGGCAATAGGCAAGAGTCAGGTCTGTTGCAAAAATAATGTTATTCGATTTTCACTTGTTCTGCTTTAAAGTATGCTTCTAGCTTGTTTGCCTCTTTTTTCCATTTCTTCCTATGTCATTTCACAAACATATCCTCCATTCCACATGGTACATATAGCTTTTAATTTGGTACAGTCCTAATAAAAATTTCTTTGTTAAAATCCTAAAAAGAATCATGGTTGTTTATCATGTTCATGATGGTAGCCATCAAACCCAGGCTATCATTCTTTTAATAAAATAAGAGAATGGGTTTGGTTGTTCTGCAGGTAAGAGTTAAGAAAATGCTTCCACAGGTAATGCAAGTTTGATTTTTAAAACAAGCCGACAACCCAAATAAGTTTCTAGGCTTTCGGTTGTCACTGAATAATCACTGACTGCTATAATTTTAAATTAGTCACCTTAGCAACTAATACCTGATGTGCTGAACTGTGAAAATATGAAATGCAAAGAAAATGCAAACACATACATGCCTGTCTTAGTTCAGCAGAAAGAGTGCCAGCAGAGTGCATGTGTGTCATTAGGAACAAAACACAAACATTAAGGTATTTCTGCAGATGCAGGGAGCTGTAGTTAATTTTCTATCAGAAGGTGACTGTTTAAAGGTCATTTCCCAAAGCATGTCAGATTCTTTGGGGATGTATCCTTTAGCTTCATCTAATGTTTCATTGACTGTATAAGCATTAAACTGGGTGAGAATGACAGGCTGGAGTAAGTGGATCCCAGGTGGGCTTTGGGATCTGCAGAGGCAGCTGTTCCCCAGCCCCGATAACTCTTTCAGATTTGCAGATCCTTTTGCATCTGACATGGCATGCCAGCCCTTTGTACTGCCCAGTGCGGCTGTTTTAAAGGAGAATGGCTTCATAATTTATTAACTGCTACATTTCCTTTGGGCTTTATCTGTGTGATGCTGTTGAGTCACTGAGATGTGTAAATAATAGAAGTTAACAAAAACACATTTTTTAAGAAAGGCAAAGCTTTTAAACTTCTTTTTTCCCCCCTTTTTTATTCTCCAAGGAATCCTCTGAGAATTTGTTGTTGGTTTTTCTGTCGTAACTAGGTAAAAAGCTCTGCATTTTAGATGTGGGCTAAAATACATTTTCAGCTTGTTAACATCATGCCCTCCTCAAAATAATGATTATTAATAGTACAATGATGTGATATTTTCACATTTATACACATTTTAAGCTACTGATGTTTTTTCAACCCACTACCAGGATCAGTCTTTTTTAATGTTTATCTCAGCTTGCAGTGTGCAGATTTATAAGCTCTTTCCCTTCAAATTCATGAAACATATTCTTGTCCATTACCTGTGCTTTTGTAATATGTTAGTATAGGTTTTGGCCAAGTTTTAAAATCTCCTAAAGGCCAAACTCTCCACAAATCTAGAAAAACATGATGAAGAAGCCATAATACTTCTTCAGCATTTCTTGGCTAAGAGAAATAAAACTCAGTCTTCTGGTTCCCTGAATAAATACAGTAAAAACTGCCTAGAAATAGTGCATTTTGATACAGGCTACTTTAATCCCTCCTATCCACTTCTGTAAAATCAAAGCATAATGCAGCCTTATACATGCATACAGATCTATATCCATTCAAATAGCACTTTGTATCTTCTGTTCCATATTTAAGGCATATGACACAGAATTTCAGAATATTTGATGTTACTATTTTCAATGGTGCTATTCTCATAAGCTCGAGTGGCGCAATAGTGAATTTGGATCTTTGCAATATTTATTGGTCAGATACAAAACTAGTATAGTGCTTTATCAAAAAATAAACCCAAATGTATTTGTTTGGATATGTAACACAAAAAACCCCTAAAACTAGAGGTATGACAGCCTACCTTTAAATAGAGTTCTGTGTCATTCTTTATCCATATGTTTAAAAAAAAAAACAGCTAGAAAGTTTTGTGATGTTCAGCTCCTCCTCTCTTCTGTTCTAACAGGGCTCCACTTAAACTTTGTGGAGCCACCAATACATATTGGGAAGCGAGGTAAAAATTCTCCTACAGAAGAAGCAAAAGATTTGGGCTTTTAAGGTTTGTTAAAAGCAGTCAAAGAATATCTGTATACCTGAAAATATGTGGTAGAATAAAATGCTAGAAGTTAATCCTGATATAACTGAGTTTTCCAACTCCAGCTGGTGCAGTCACTTAGTCTCCGCATCCCCAAGTTTGGGGACAATACTGTGCAGATTTTCACATGCTACAATACTGCTTTTATTTCTGTGAAATCACCAATGTTTCATTACTGAAAAAAGCTGAGATAATGATTATGGGGCACTTGCAGACTTTATGCTGATTTGAGAATCAGGATATGATAGCGTGAATTGTTTTTCATCTGTTCAGCAGCATTCAGGCTCCATGGAGCTGAGCATTGTGAAAGCTTTTCATATCTGAAAAATAGCACACCAAACCTGATAAGTATCAACACTGAGCAGAACTGGTTTCTCACATGAAGAATGATACAGCCTTTCCTTTAGATCAAGCAAGTGAACAAGTCCTGCCATTGAGAGGCATTTGAGATTCCTGTGGATGGGATTAGTTGTTCTGGTGGAGGCTGGATGGGTAGCTCCAGTGAGAAAAGGGGCTCTGTGGAAATGACTGCTCCTGGCTCAGCTGCTGGGAGCTTTATGTGTGCTTACAGTTCAGATTGGTAATGGCAGTGCTGATTTATAAATCTTTTGGTCTTGCAAAACTAACATAGATTACCAAATTATGTATTGGTCTGTCCTGGTCTTGCTTATAAATTAACTAAATTAGGTAGTTTTCAGTAAATATATAACTCTTTTCTTCATTGCTTTCCCAAAGGTGTTTTCAGTGGTGTTGCACTGATGCAGCTGAGGCAGAATTCACCAGAAAGAACAGATCTGATTTAGATCCAGGAAGAATTTATAGCATTGGCTCCTATAAGAGATTTTATTCTTTGTAAAGGCAACAAATCCAGCTTTGAAATTAATGAAGAACAATTAATGAAGAGTTTAAATATGCATCTTCAAACCAAAATAATTTAATCCTTTTTTTTTTTAAGCTCACATTAGATTACTTTGGCTTTGCACAATTTTCAAAATTTTAATTTACAAACACCCGAACAAAAATCAAAAGCTGTCAAAGAGATCATTACTCATTAAGGTATTTGTTATTTGTGTTCAAAACTTAAAAACCTTTTTTTCTTCGTGAATGAAGTTTACAAACCAGCATTTCTACAATAGATTTCCAATAAACATCACTGCAGAGGAGATTCCCCCTACAAGCATGTGTGTCATTCTACTTATCCCCAAACTCAAATAAAAACTTGGCAACACAGTTAAAGAGCTCAATCATTTGTGAACTTGAAGCAGTTTTTAACTTGAGGCAAGATTTTGGTTTGATTCTCATAAAGAAAGCAGCAGTTATTACTTTTTTCATATTTGAATTAAACATGTTCTGGGAGGGGGGAAGCCACCATAAAAAAGGACAGCACTTTACTTCAACTGAAGTTACTCTTTGCTTTTGTAGCTTTGCTACTTTAAAAGTACTGTCTTACTAAACAAAGTGTATATGTATATTTTGTAAGTGCTGTCAATCAATCCCACTTTATTCAGCAGAAGATGTTCATTAATTTGCTTGACTTTAGATCATGTTCCTATATTGATGTTGCTTAACTGAGCCCCTTAGAGAGGTGATAATTATGGAAAAAATTGATAGGGATAGAATATACATTTCTTTAATAAACTAATATTTTCTCCCATTTGTTGTATCACCTACAGATTATTAGTACGAATAATGAAGGACATGTGCACTCATTAAAAATTAGCATTAACTGACTAGAATGTTATGCCAGGATATGTCTACATATACCAGTCTCATTGTCTCTTGTAGGAGTGATCAATATACACTGAATAAGGTAATTTTGTCCCTTCTTATTTATGTTGCAGTAACACAATGCTGTAAACCAGAGAAGTTGTTTTTGTCATTTGTAATAACATTCTGTTTTGATTTAGGCATACTTAATTCTGTTCATTTCTGATCCATTGATCTGTAACTGGGTAGAAATGAAATACATTTATGAAAAAAAGAAAGAAAGTTTTTATCTTAATCACTCAAGCACAGCCACCTCTGGACCTCTCAGCTTTCCTACTCTACTACCACATCAGTTTGAGTCAGATAAAAATTTTAATTAGTTCAATGCACATCAATTACTATGAGAGAAAAACAGAATTGTAAAATCACAAATTTAGAAGCAATGATTAAGACATATTTTTCGGGGATTTTTATTAATTATTTCAGTTTATCTACAAAGACAGAGTGCATGGATTACCTGCAGTAAAGTCCAGGCTTTTTGTGTGTAGTTTATTGTTAAGAGATCTTAGAATGTTTCCTTGATGAGACTGCTTGGATTTTTTGTGTCTTAACCATGCTAATAAATATTACTGACTCCTCCTTATAAATAAAGAGCAGTAGTCTTAGTCAGGAAAAGAATTGTCTCTAAGCAGGGATGCTTATTTACAAAGCCCAATTAGATACCACGAAATAAATGGACAGAAAATTTTCCTTGAAGTCAAGCATGGCTGCATTTTCTCTCATGATTTGGGAGATTCACTCTAAGTAGGTAAATCGGTGATATTCATTGTTAATTGTTTTCTCTGTGTGTCCCACCATGTTGTCATGGGCTATTTGCTAGTTTATGAGCTTAGCTAGCACTACCACATCAACCTTAGCACATATCTTCAAAAATTCTTTGGTTATGGCAGAAGGCAGAAGCAAAAGATTTGGGTGATCTCTGATGTCTTAATGGCCTTCAGTTCCATCAGTCTTGGTATCACTGTGTGCTTATTATATTGATTTTTTTTTTTTTCTTTTGCAAGGAAGCAAATACATTTAATTTGAAAAATAAATTGTAAAATAATCTTTTAGCAAGTCTTACAAGTGAATCAATCTGATGGGGTTTTTGGGCTGACCAGTTTTTCAGAGTATTTTATTTGCCTTTTGTTGATTAGCAAATGCTTTATTTCTGGTCACCTTGCCACTGTTGTTTAGAAATGTGTTTTTGAAAATGGAATTGATTTTTTATTAAGAAGCCTTTACTTCCAGCTACGGATAAGCCAAATTGACACAGAATATTCCTAAAGCATATGCAGCGGATTGTCTGAATTGCTAAGCTGTCTTCTCAGGTACTTTGCTAATGTGGCATTGATCAATCTACAGATCCCACACCATAGAGAAGTGATAGGAGTATTGGCCACAGATGCACCATGGGCCAGAAAGATAAATTGTTTGGGCTGTCTTTTTTGCAACTTTAAGGTCACAATTCATTCATCTTGTTACTTTTCTGTATCCCTTTAGTGGCTTCAATTGCAGGATTAAATATTGAATGGTGGCAGATCATTCAATATATGACTCTTCTACTTTGGCATTAGAAGGATTTTCATGCTTAAAATGGAACATTGTACACACAGAATGCCAAAGGTAGTCGTGCCGATGATCTATTCTGTAAAATTAATCTCACAACAACATTATCAGGCAATTCTTAACACATCGATTTATTCCTGATATGACACTTCTGAAACAAATGGATAAATGCTTGGCATATACTCAACATCCTAGGAGGGAGAATGTGGAATTGAACCCTCTACAGAAAAGATCCATATTTAAAATTAACCCCTTAAAAGCTTAGGAAAATTTTAGACTGAAATTCATGGCCACTCATGCAAAGATGGTCTGTAAGAATCAAGAACGAAGTAGGAGAGGGGATTCTTCCCAGATCGTGATATGCAGATTTGCCACACATCTTGTGCACAGTAATAGTTGTGCCGTTATACATGCTTATATCCTATTGATTATATGTGCTTCATGTTTTAGTGCCTCTGGCTTCCCTCAGAAAGGTTCCTCTCTGCCCCACTGCCTGCTCTGCTCCATATCCCCTCAGGAAGGTGCAAAATCCCTTGCACACAGCTCTCCTCTTACAGCTGGTAAGCAAGGGCAGGCTTTGCAAGGCTTTTCTTTAGTTTTCTGCACTGGTGAAAGGGGCAAGAGAATTTTGCCTCCAATGATTGTTACCTGTACAAACTGCATAAACACCTCCTGTGCCTTCAAAGCATATTACATATGGAATGTGAAAAGCACACAGCTGCTGAAGGTGGCTGCATTTGCAGGTTTTCAAACTAGTATTACAACTGTAGTACAAACCACCCAAAGGGAGTTCTACTGATTCTAGCTTTAAAGCTGTTCTCTATAAGGTTTCGAAATTGGTATTGTATTTTGTATGTTATGGGGTTTTTTTGTTAAATCTGTCTGCAAGTTGAGAGAGCTGCTGGATTTCAAAAGCACATGATAACTTCAGCATGTAAGAAGTATCTTCAGAGGTTAAAATTTAGTTTTACTTTTTCAAATTACATCTAATGATTAAATATATGTTACATATGTGTTTGGACAAAAGTTTCAGACCTGCATCTGACTTGTGGATACTCTGTCACTGAGTGGAATTTCAAACCTCAGGTCCAGTGCCTGCACTTCCTAACAGTGTATCAACATACTGCCTGTACAGATGTCTCACGCTGATATTCACAAAAGACTGAGCCATCAGCATCATTCATGCAGCCAAGAAGGCGCTGCACAAGTAATATGCAGGAAGGAACTTGTGCCCATGGCTGTAAGGTGACACCTGAACATTTACCTTTATAATAAAGGACTTTTTCCTTTGGAGCTGAGTGTTCCAAGCATATCTACACTTCCTTGCAAAGTTAGAAAGAAGTGCCCTCTCTGATTTTGTATTTTATCATCCCTCAAAAATGACCACAGGTTATTGGCACATAGATACATATATCTAATACATGTACGTATTAAACCCCTTCTTTCCAAAATTATTTGAACCCAGGTATCTCATTTAACAAGCAACTTTTGAGATTCTGGGAGTGTCAGTACTTCAGGCAATCATACATGTATGATTTGGACAAGGAGGAGTCTGCTACAAGTGCCACATGTGACTAAAGGTTTTTCAGGCAAGAAAGAACAGCTTTTATAAAGAAGGCTGACAAAGACATGCCCAAAGGTTTCCAGTGTGGTAGCCAGCCCATTTCTTGGAAGTGAGAGATATATTTTTTAAACACTTGCAAAATCAAATCCTCACCAAACCCATTCTTTGGCCACATAAGTGGTATAAGAAGGATCCTCTCATTCACTTGTTTATGATTCAGTCTGTGCGTGTCCAAAAGTGAAGCACACCCCTGGTGCACTTTTCGGAACATAAGTTTGCCTTGTTAAATGGATGGGCCTAGTGACACAAGCTGACTAGAGATATCAGGACAAAATTGTTTCTGAGATTTATTCAACCATCAATTTGGGTTGTGGTCTTAAGTATGAAAACCATATAATAGGCCAGTTTGAGTTCTTAGATGGGTGGTTTTTACTGTGTTGAATTTATATAAATATTAAGATGCATGAATTCTGCTTGTCTGGCTGCCAAAACTTCATCTGGATATTGTTAATAGAACATATAGCTGCTGTTCATGTGCTAATGTCTGCAAATATTCAGGCTAGCTAACAAGACTGTTGCTTTCTTTGCAGTTTCTTCATGCAAGTGATTCTTTAAACTGCCTGTCTTAATGCATTTGGATTTTAAATATCTGTTCAAATGAATTACTTGCATCGAGTGTTGAAGCTTTTCGATATTCAACATATTTTCTTAATGCCAGTAAAATATTTCTGTTTTATGCAGCACTTTTTAGAGTTTGTTTTAATCTGGTAATTTGTTTATTTCTAGTGCAGTATAATAAAAAGCTTACTTAGCAGTGTTTTTTTTACTGCAAAATAGTGTGTGGGAAATGCTCTACAGCGGATCATTTGAAAATGTAACCTCTGTGTGAATAGTTGTCTTAGTTGTAGGAAAACCCTGATTCTTCTGAATTTGGTTAGAAGTGATTATATTCTAAGATTTGTTACAAGATTCACAAATGGTCCTGAACATAGAATGAGAAATATACATATGTTATTTGGACATCTTTTTTCTTTAGCCAAATTCCCTGTTTGTACTAAAGGGATATTTTAATGAGTTTGGCTGCTGTTCATGACTAAAATGACTAAAAGGTCCTTTTTGGACTTCAGGAGTCTGTTCCAGTCTGTTCATTATCACATACTCACTGGCCTTATATTTTGTTGTTTCATTTTTTCCTGTTAGATTGGCATGCAATTCAAGGTGCAATTTTGGAAGTGAAAAGCATCACTGGCCTGGAGATTTTGACTTCTGATATATATGAATATGTGAACCAACATCCCTCTGTTGATAAGCAATATATGTGACCCATGACGGGCAGCTTACTGTTCTGGTGGAGCAAAATATTACAGCGAGAGCATGCAGGCTTCTGCTCTACTGGACTTGGAATAGATTAGTAAAATATTCTCCCAGCTTGAAGGGTTTTACTTTGGGTTTTTTTTTCTCTCATGATGGATAATAGATAAACTCATATGCAAGTTTATTGCAAGATTCCTTTGAGACCTCTAGCTTTTTATGAATGGAAAGGTCATTTGTAAATGTTCAACATCATAGTATTTTATTACTTTTCCCACAGGACAAGATCTGTGTTTTTTCTGTAAGAGACTGCAATCATATTTTACAACCACACAGATTTAATGTTGCACATATTACTCGTGTTCAATAACTGAAGACTCTGTAATGAAAAATACTTTTGATTTCAGCCCATGGAGGTCTCTTATTCATACATAACAATCTTCAAACTGGAACACAGACTTTAACAAGGCCAGGAGCCTGCAATTCTGAGTTATTGATGCAGGGTTGATCTTTGCCTAGACTGTGGTTTTCTGTAATGCTAAAAACTTCTATACGGTTTTCTCTGAAGCATCTGATATTTCTTTGTCAAAGTGGCCTTGAGGTCCACGATTGGTAGATCTCTATCTGAATCATAGGATGGGCATACTGATGCTTGGTTTGGCCACTTAATTGTACTTCATACTTGTATTTGCTGGATCTTTCTCCTTTGGGAATAACACATCTTTTAGTCACTGTAACATCTAGTTTGTTATCATCTGTTTTGAAAGCATTAATGTTAAGTAGAAAAATCTTTACCCAGGGAAAGTCCAGGACTTGAACATGTGTGGCCACAAAGTGAATTCGTTATTGCAACATAAAATGCCAATTAGTAAATTTGAGACTTAAAGCCATAAAAGCAGCTCTGTGATCTGATAGATTCAGCATCAGGCACTGAAATCCTTCAAGCATTTTTTTCTCTGGTTTAAAGCTCTAACGGGAACTTGGATTTTTTTTTTAGTAAGGCATGATAGCAAACTCCATCCCTGTATTTGCATTATCACTGTCTCCAGAACCGCCACTCAGTCTCGCACCAGAAGAGACACCATTCCCAACTGCAAAACTCTCAACAGCATTTAAAGGAGCATCACTAGGGTTTAAAAGCAGTTTCCCATAATCTTGGGAAAAGCATGGGAGTAGGATGAGTTCCTCATCACAGAGTATTTTGCATATGGGAGAGGAAGAAATCTTTCCATATTCCAAATCAGACAATTGATGTGAACCCCAATTAGATCTGAGAACGCATCTAAAAGACCTGTGTGGAACGTGATCTCACCATGCAGATGTATTAATGAAAAATTCCATGTTTTGCATGAGAGAATGTTTAGAGTGCTTGCAAAGTCCAAGGTGCAGGACTGTATTCCTATATCAAGGGAATTTTAGACTCAGAGTAGGAAGGAGCATGTGAAGTGTCTCACATACAGTATAGTAATAACATGCAGTTCAATGTCATGATATTTACTTTTAAAGGGCTTGGAAAAGATAGTTTCTCTTAAACTAACAGGTGTTTTTGTCAGTTGTGTACAGCCGTGTGAAGTACCAACTTTTCTGTAAAGTGTTCAGTGGCCCATCTAAGAGGCTTAGATTTGTAGATTCAGTGTGTAGTGTTGGACACAGATGTTTGATAGCTCTATCATATTAATATTTAATTGGTACATAGGTAAGACTCCTAATATACTTCACCAGAAGCATCAAATTGGTGTTTTGACACCATACTAGTGCACTCAGCCTGCACAAGACCATATTTTTGGAAACTGTTTAACACACTCTATTGGCCAAAGAGAAGTGAGTGCTGTTTTCACAGTGGGGTCTTTATTTCACAAGGTAGTACAGTGGTTCCTTGTTCATTAGTTAACATTCTAAGACAAGATGATTTATTACCCTGAAGGGAGAGCATTATGGGTCTGTAGTATATTTAATATGTTCAGAAACATCACCGTAACATGTACAAAATCTAGTAGCTCTTTTCTCTGAGAGGTGTCTCCAGTTTTGTCAAAGTTCTGTAAATACTGATGGTAGATGAGGTTCTTGTAAGTTCTCACAAAAGATTATTTTGATAAGGCATTCTGAAACTAAATGATTTAAAGGCATAGCTTTAGGGTACTATTGGCAACGAGAGTACAATGAGATCAAGGCAACTGTGAGGTGGCAAAGAAAATCCTGTTATTGAAGAAACTGTCACAAGTGGCAATATTTGATAGGGGTAAAAGGAACTGTTTTCCTTCCTCCTATGCATTTTCCATAGTTTGTTGTCATCTAGAAATAGATTAGTTTATGTTTCCTTTCAAACGCCTGAACTCCACCTTGCACACAGTCACATGCCCATACTGGTTTTTCCTAGTAAGTACCTTAAGTGGACAGGATATATAACAGCCTTTTTGGAGAGTCCAGAGAATTCCTCTCCATATTCCCCTGAAAATAGCATAATGCAATTTCTGAATAAGGATAGCTGATATTCATGATTCCTCTAGTTTGCAGTTCATATCTCCTGTCTTATTAAAACCCTCAACTATCAATATGGGCAGGTATACAGTGGGTTATTATATTGTAGATGTGTAAGTTTTTTGTTCTCTCTGGTACTTGTTCATATTGTTGCACAGAGATGAATATGGGAGCAAAAGAGAAATTTGTGTGTCACAGCTTAGTTTGCATGTTAGTTATCAATAGATTTCTTCCTCTCTTTCACTGTCTCTTTCTCTTCCTACATACTAGTGAAATTTAAATTTGTTGTCTGGGGAGTTCGTTGGGGAAATGAGGTTTACCATGGAACAACTTCACATATGAACCAGACTGAAAGTTCATGAAAGTTCAGGCATGAAGTGACCATGTAAACTCTGCCCAAAGCTGGTTCACCACCCTCTGTGTGTTGTTCATCAGTGCGCTGTAATAAGACAACATTAGGCAGGGTTCCTCCTTAACACTCCCTTACCCTAGGTAAGGTCTGTTTTAGCTCTGGTTTTACAATTCTCTTTTCTGAAAGTCAAGTTGTAATAAAACCAGCCAAGGCTTTCTCACGTAGTTCAGCTGCTTCTACAGTGTACCCCTCAGGACTGCTGATTCCACTCGGCAGTCTGCGGTTTTCAATTACTGGCCACAGATGACTTTTAAGAGAGCTGGCAAAGCTAACCAAGAAAATTAAGCCTGGCAAGATTAAATTTGCTGTATAGGAATCTTCATCTTCACAGGAAAATTCTTAAAGGCTCTGTGAAGAAAAAAAAAAAAGAAGAAAAATTAATTTAAAAGGCTGGAAACTACACATACCTCCTCAAAAAGTAACTTTTATATCATGATATATCAAAAACCTCATCTGGTCTCTAGCCACCAGAATATACCAATCTTTGGAAGATGGCAGAAAATATTCTTTAGTATGTTATTAGAGTTACATTTATCACAGTTACATCAGTTTCTTCATTCTATAGGAATTCATGTCAGCTGAATTCATATTCACTAGATGTTAGCTTGTTCTAAAATTGAGTAGCACATCGGTGCAGACAGTGGAGAGCCACTGTGTATCTGAAACATGCTTTGTCTCCCTTGCCCTTTCCCAGCTACGGGTTTCTCATTCCAAAAATGATGAATGTAAGAACTGCGGTTTTATCTCAAAACATTTGTATAGCTATTGTGCATGGGTTTATGGATTTATGGAGTGTATCCTTTGGATGCTTCTAAACTAGTGACATGGACAGATTTTACATTTTTCCATTAGCTGTTTCCACAATTTGTCTCTGAGCTATTATTGCAAAATACGAGAATGTATTTTGACAGCAAGGCTGCAGGAAGTGCAGCTTGCAGCTTATAGCAGAGTTGTAGTATTTTGCCCTAACAGTCTAGAAAATTACATTCCCAGAAATCAGCAAGTGTAGTCAGAATGCAATTTGCCTACCTATAGAAAGCTCTGCAGTTGTTTTTCTCAACAGCTGGCAGCCTGCAGGCCTGAATCATTACATCCTCTTCCCTTCCTTTGTCCCTTGGGCCAGACCTGCCTTGCTTGGAAAGCCTCACTTGGCTCACCCGGTGTTTGTACCTGCTTATTCACTGGTTCCACCAGCATTAGTTACCAGAGACTCTGATCTACCATACTGCTGGTTATCCTATTTATATTTATGGCTGAATTTAACTGAGGGAACTACAAATCGAGCTCAGGATACCCTTAGACACACCTGCCTATAACTCCTGAAATATCTGAGGTGGTCTGCAAGACTGTATAAAGTACCGAGGGAGAAATCTGCAAAGTCTTGATCCATGATCCAGACAGCAGAACCCTCCACAGCAGTTTAAATACAGATTATTGTAAATATAAAATCAGGTTGTATAGAATTACATTTAAAATGTGTGAATACAATCTTTATTAAGTGAAATGTGATTTGATATGAAAGTTTTCTTTTAAATCATATGTTCAACCCTCAGGAACAGTAGGTACTTATATATCAAATAAAATCTTTTTCCCCCTCCAGATAGTGTCCTAAGTAACTGGCTTTTTGTACATTCATATTATTGTACTTGAAGTTTAATATTTAAACTGTTTAACATGCTAATCGATTTGTAGGGGGCCAGACTCTGCTACAAGTTTTTATCATGTAATTTCTTAGACTTAGATCTGCACTGAGTTAATCTTTTTCTTTTGTGAATCCTATCAAATTGTCTACATATGAAGTATTTGTAGTTCCTTAAAGGCATGAATTTCCAGTGGAGATCTCTATTGATTAGATCTCTCACTGGCTGATAATTCTGGAAAATTTTGGTGGGTTTTTTTTTTTTTTTTAATGTGATACAGTCCTCTAGTCCATCAGGGCAGAGGGCATAATTTGATTCACCAGACTTACTTGTGAAACTGAAAAGGATTGCTGTTTCACAACTTGGTACCATTATTCCCTTGCAAATATTGTAAGGCTTGAATTCCAGGCCTAAACTTAGCAAACTGCTCTTTAAAAGAGCTCATCATACTTTTCAGGAAGCAGGTCGATGTGAAAGCATTTATGTGACTGCCTCCTCGATAAGCCCATTATATCTGTCTCTGGCTGTGGATTTGCTCTGTTAATATGTCATAGACAGAGCAAGCAGGCTAGTAATCAGAAGGTGAAAGGTGAATCTGTGAAATGGAACTACCTAAGCCAGACTTCATGTAAAAAAGACAGAAAAGCAGGGAAGAGGAAAAGGAGAGGGAACAGTAACAGCTTTTTTCTGTGATCTGTGGAGTGCAGGTGAGGATAAACCGGCATGTTCCCAGGCTTTTTGGTCCAGTTTTGTCCTATTTCAGCATATCTGAAATGAAACATAGCTATTCCTGCGTGCCTTATTTAGCTAGGTTTCTATCTAAAATGAAACATTTGCTTAAACCTGATTTGTGCCTTCTTCACTATGCAATTTGTAAAAGTAAACAAAGTAAAGACAGCAGTGTTTCAGAGGAAGCCATGCAAAGACAGAGTGCGTTTTCCAAGGCCCAGGCAGTGTGTGCAGAGCCCTCTGAAGGATCTGTGTGTTCCACAGTAACCCTGCAGCTGTGCCACTTTGGGTGCAGAAGTCTGCTTGCATTAGCCAGGAGCTTCACCCAGACTAATAGACCTTGTCAAGAGGTACAGCACAGTGCTAACATGCTTTGATGTTTTGCAGCTCAGAGGTACTTGCATACTTGCCAGGTCAGGTATTTCAGCATCTGTATGAAGACATCCATCCTTAGATGTGTATAGTTTGAAAGATGTTTATATAATAAATGGAAGGAAGGCATGTCCCCGTTTTGCAAAACAGTAGCACATTCTCAAAAGTTACTAAGGTTTTTTGTTAAGCGCATTGGTTGTTAAACCTGGTCTGGTTTTGAAAGCAAAGAGTAATCAAGAAATTCAAGAATCAAGATATGAGTTTCAGATTCTTGTTATATTTTCATTACCATAGTTACTTGCACTTTGGTTATATAGTAATTATTGTTAATGTCCCACTGATTTTGCTGAGAAATGAGATTTGTTTTCCTTATAGGAATTTAATAAAACTCAGGCTCTTAATACTCAGATAGAATGAAAAACACCCTTACCCTTTTTATCATGTGATATAACATTATTAAATTAGCACTCCTGTAACTAGTGACTATAATATTTTTTCAGTCATTAAAATCATTACAAGGGAATAATGCATTGTGAAAAAGCATTATAAAACAATCTGGAGCCTTTCAACTAATTTCTTTGATGTCATTTCATTCAATTTAAACCAGTTTGACAGTGTCCAAATTAACAAGTTACTCTTTTCTGTTCAGCACCTGCTGGTGGCAACCCGTAAATCAGCATCTCATCCAGAACCATGAAAGGCCTCATTAAATCTAATTTTGTGTGAGTTAACAGATCTCCAAATTAACCCTTCTTTAAAAATAAAATATAATAAGATGGTAAAGGTCAGCCTTTTTGTACAACAAAGTTTGCTGACCACAGATATTTTCAAGCCTGATGGCACATTTGACTGCATGGTTGTCTCATCATTTTGGCAGTGATCTGTTTGATGCCAGTGAGGAATGCTAAGACTCTATCTGTCTGAAATGTATTAACATGTACATTTTATATTTTTTTAAAGTAGGAAGTGACAAGTGAAAAAGTCTTTTATTTTCCTCAAGAGTAGTAAATCATTGGTGTCAAATGACTATTGCTAACAATTTGTGCAGAGAATTGCTCATCTCTCCACTCACTTTCCAGCTCTTTGAAATTCTGTACAATCCTGCATTATGCATTTGATTTATTGTGTTATGATTCTCTTTATTTCACTAATAGAAAAATACAAATAAATATATTTTGACACAATAGTTATAGAAGGGCTACGTAAGAAAGCCATGCATTTCTTGAACACAAACTATTAGCAGTTTAAGGAAGCAAAAAATAAGCCCATATATGCTGCTAAACCTAATAACATTCAGGTGTGTCTGAAGATGAAGGGAAAATTTATTTTAAGGATATTACTTTTTGAATATAGAAACTAATGTACTTACAACAGAAATCACAAATATAATTCACCTACATTATACATAAAATACAAATGACAAACATTTCCAAAATTGCAAATAGGAATGTCTATAAATAAAAACACTTCAGTAATATCAAATAAAGGTAGTAGAAAAAAGGACAATGAACTATTAAGAAGAAAAATGAATATGCTAAGAATACAAATAGCATTTTAGTAGAACATTATTACAACAATATCTATCCTTCATAGTTTTCGTGTGTCTTATAGGGAGCTACAATCTGATTATAAAATATGTAAAGTAACACAAAGTGCAGAGTGCCAATATTTGTAGTAAGGTGAATGACAATTTATTCATGACACTGGTTAAAATTACTGTTTCACTGAACAAACTTCATTTTTTCTTGTCATTTTTATTTTAAGTTTACACAATTTAAATAACATATAGAATGTTTCCAATGCAAGAGTGCATTGAATGGCCAAGCTGGGTTTTTCCACTTTTTTGTCACTACCTAATAGAACATGTTAGCATTAGTTGAAGTATTTGGGGCTGGTTCTGAAATCATCTCAGTGTTGACCTTGTATCTGTGACATAAAACACATGGGGACAATATGACTCTCTAAGAACCTACCTATAATATCCAATAGGAAGAAAAAAACCCCCTTATTATCATAGAGACTAAATGTTCTGTATGGCTTATGCTGACAGTACTAAAATGATTCAAACATTAAAAAAATAGATATCAAAAATATTGATGCAGAAAATTCTTTATTAAACATATACTAATGGCTAAAAAAAAAGAAAAAAAAATCACAATTCATGTTGTCTTAGATGAGTGAACAGATTAGTTTATGATTCTTACACAGATGAAAATGAAAACCAGGAAATATTCTCTGTATGAAAAACTAATGTAAAATCTCTCTTGGTAAATTAAAATCACACTCTACAAGCTCAAAATAATATCAAATCCAAACCTGAAATTATTCTTTCAAGTGTGCATTGAAAACTGCCTTAGACAGGAAACAAAAGCCCTCTTAAACCAGTTTGAGAGGACGTGTATTGAAAAACAGCTGAAGGAAAGCATAATTTGATGATAATTAGTATGTATCAGCTAAGAAATTCAGAACACTGAAAAAGCAGAAGAAAAAATTAGGGAGAAAGCCATGACCACAAAGTTTGGTGGCTTTTTTGCTTTTTTTTCTTTTCCTTTCTTTAATGGGGCAGATGTTTGGCTTCTTGTTGTAGCTGTTGAAATGAAACTGAATGAATCCCAATAATGTTAACCAAATCTGGACAAAACCAGAAGAATTCCCCAGAGTGAGGCAGAAAATGCTGAGGTTTTCAATAAATATTTATCTTCCATAGTTAGATGGAGGAAAAGGTGGCAAAGAGGCTGTTAGACCATATTAATAAATATTTACTTTTTCCATGGAAATATTAAATTGCAGCTATTAGTACTGGATGTTTTCAAGTGCTCTAGACAGATAACTTCATTCGGGAGTATAAAAATATGTAGTGAAACAATAGGTAGACATAAAGCAGATGAGTTAAGACTGCAAACATTGATGCCAGTTTATAGTAAAGTTCCATTAAGAGTATTAAAAGAGCTGTCTCAAAGGCTCTTGCAGTTGTTAATGTTGACTTCTATGCAGTTGTCTAACACAGGCAAACTTTTAAAGAAATTAAGTAAGACAGTGCTGTTCCCTATGCTCTATAAATATTATTTATAATTTTACAAGACTGACTTTTTTCTGGCCAGATAAGTGACTAAATGATGTAGAAATCATTCCTGTAAATTTTAATGTTAACATTTTACATTCAGTGGCATTTTAGCATCAAGACTAATTGACGACTGAAACCATCTTTGTGGTTTTATGAAAGATTTCCAACTGTCAGAAATTTTAATTATTATCTTTTCTCCTAAAATGAAGTTAAACCAGAAATGTAACTAGTGGTAGCTCTGTGGCCAATGTTTTCTGTTCTTGCACTGGGATCTTTGAGTCTGGCTTCCATTTGTAGCATAAAAAACCATGAACCTTCCGAGGTTTACATGTTACAATTGAATGTTTTATTTAAAAATCTTCACGAAGAAAGATACTAGGAAACTTTTTCTGTAATGTCTTTCATTTCCAGCAGCTGTCTGTAGGCTGTTCTTTTACAGCCATAGTTAAAATAATTGATATAGAACTTTTTCAGGTGGTAAGGAATGTGATACTTCAGACCATCTGCAAAATGGTGGCCTTACAGTAAAAATGAAATGAATAAAAGGAGCACCAGGTACTCACTATATTAATCTTTTTTTCTCTCTCTATGATCTTCTTTCTTTTACCTGTAATAGAGCTCTAACCTTTAAATGTTCTCTGCGCTGAGCAATTTTTCATGATCCAGCTGTCTCGTGATTGTTTTAGTTCAGTTTAATATATCTTTTGATTCACTGCTGGGTTTTGGTTTTTTGGAGTTATTTATGGAATTTAACTCCTTTGCCAGATAAGGGTTAATAAATCATAATTTGAATAATTACCAAATTATTCCAGTTGAATAAATTAGTAAGACCTCATTAGAAAAAACTCTCAAGGCTACAGGTTTTTTCAACTATTAGCTATTTGATGATACTTTTCCACGCCCTTTCTCTCAATAAAACATAAACACAAAAAATCTCTGATTCAAAGGATTTAAAAAAAAAAAAAAAAAAAAGGTGAATTGCATATTGATATTTTCTTGATCTATGGATGCAACCATTTCCCCCCCAGAGTATCCAATCCAATATCCAAATGCATTGAAAGGGGATGATCCCCTCCCACTTGACTCCAAACAAAGGCAGGGGCCATTTCTTTTGCAGACTTAGCACTTAATTGCACAGACACAGAGGTTGTCAGTTCACTGGGTGATCCAGGAGTGATGGTCGATGGCAGTGTAGGCAGTGCTGGTGCTGCCTTGGTCCTGAGTCTTGCTATGTGCTGCCTGTTACTTCTTTGTACTGGGACAGGCTTTCATCCAAATTCTTAATGATCTAGCTGAGGCCATTGAGCCAGCAGAGTATTATTCCCTGATCCTCTCCCCACCCCCTCTGCCCCCAAATTCTTTGGATAGTTTCCCAAAGATTTAGTGGCTTGAACTTGCTCCCTGCAGAGGCAGACAAACAGCACGGTTGACAAAACACAGGAGGCAGGTTTTGGAGATGGACGTAACTGCAGCAGCACTAAATATTTTAATGTCAACTTTAATGGAACTGTATCCTAACCCTGAAAGAAATTACTTTACATCACCAGCCAGCTGAACCAACTCATCCTGCAGCTGTACAGGCTGATCTAACAAAAGAGATGGGAGGGACACAGGCAGGCCTGGGACCTCCCCTTTTGGCAGCTTTAGACTGGCATATCTGTAATACAAAAATGCTTAAGGTTTGCTGAAGACTTGGAAGTGTGTGGTTTAGTTTTACATAATCTAATTTGTTCTTGCAGGTACTTTCTCATTGCAGTTTGTATTTACATGACAAAATTAGCTGTGAAGCAGAGAAAAGAGGAAATTAATTCAAAACTAATTTTTCAAAGTGCAAATAGGACTTTCCATAAATAATGAACCAGGCAAAATATAAATGTAAATTCATTTTGGATCCTGACAGTGTCCCCAAGGCTCCTGTACTCCCTCTTCTAGTACACCGAGCTAATTGTACATTGGTACCTTCTTATTTGACCTCCCTTTCCTAGGGAAATGCACAAGCCATAACAAGAATTCACCGTCTGTTCGCTTAATTGTTCCACCTTTATTTTCCCAGCCTTCAGAAACTGGGTCTCAAGTTAGAGAGAATCATTTTGGTCTGGTGCTTGGATCAAGCAGGAAAGAGTCATTAAACAGGAGGGAGCAGGGCTATTAGGTCTGATTCTAGTTTTTCCTGCCTCTTTCCTTTACTAATTCTCTTTTGTGTCTGTTTAACCATGTTCAGCCATTTCAGGATGACACCTTTCTGCCCACAAGCTTCCTTAGCACAGCTGATGTCCAGGTAGGCTCCCAGCTGAGTGGGCTTGCTGTCAAACAGTCCAGATATTCCCACATGTGTGAGTAATGCATGGGACTTCACAAGATTTGTTCACTGAAATGTGCCAGAGTTGATCTGCTTTGGGTAAATCTGATGGTGTCAGAAGAGATCTGAGGAAAAGCAGCTCATTCTGTTACCTTGTTTTTTCTGGGTGCAGTTAGGATTTTCAAGCCATGGGAAGAGTGGCTGACTTCAGCCTAGTCTAGCTCACAAGCCTTGTCTGGTATAAAGTACCTTTCTGACCAGGTTATACAGAAAGGAACCTTTTATTAGGGATGGCGAAGAAAATAAAATCGCTGGAAATTGTGGTCTTAACTTCATATCCAGAAAGATTTTAATATTTAGCTTTTAATATTAACTTTGTAGCTTTCCAGCGTACTTCTTCCCTGTCCTGGCAGATACTGGAATGCCCATTTTAGAGATGAGGTAGCTGTATGTTAGTCATCCCATATACACTGATGACTTATGAGTCTGCTGTGTAATCTAAAAGCAGCCGTAGGTTTTGTGAGATTATTAAGTTTCCTTCGCTGTTCATCACAAGTTTGAGTAAGGAGGGAGCATATGGTGGTAATTGTACTTTCAGGTATCTGAAGTTTCAGCCTCAGGTTTAAAAATTATTGGTCAATATTACATTAAAATAAGAAGGTCACTTTACAACTGAGAACAAATAGTGTATCAAATTAAAAATAAACTTGTTCTACTGTAAGCTCTGTTCAAACAATTCTACTGGTGGCTTTGTGAAGCTTGCTGGGATATGCACCAAGTCCTATACCTAAAAGAAGTAGTCACTCTCTGCAGAAAAAATATTGTAAAAATTATTTCTTCTCTGCTAGTTTTATCAAGCCATAATAATTGCCTGTATTTCACCAGACGCCGTTCTTGCCTTTTCCCTAAGTTTTGACATCATGACAGGTTTTATAGTTAGAAAAATTCAATGCTCTGTATTTTTGAGAATTAAATGTTTTCATTTATCTTGTCTGTAATTCAAAATTAATGAAAACAAAATCAGTAACTTCAAAATTAGCAATACAAAATATGATTCAGTGAGTGATAAATTTCTGTCACCAGTCTACAACAAAGTAACAAATTCATTAGTACACTGCTGCAAATATAACCTCTCCTCTTAGTTTTTAAATTTAAATATTATTGCTTTATACATTTAATCTTCTGCAAAAGTGTTATAGTGATGTACAATCATTATTTATACAAGTGTTAATATCACTGGTGTAAGGGTTTCACGCTGGTAAGGCCCTGCCAGTTGGTTCAGGCACCAGGCTTTGGTGAACTTGGATTCACCTTTTCTTCTCATAGAGCATTTAGGAAGGAATTGTGAAATCTGAGCTCATCCTCTGGGTTAGGCAGTCAGCTCCTGCAGCACATCCAACATAACAGCATCATCTTGCTGTTTTCTCTGCATCCCATATTCACCTAGCTCTGCCTGTGGCCTGAGCCACCATACCCACAGAAGTGTTTCAGCCCTTCTGCTGTGAGCTTATATGGCTCAATCATGCACATTTTTTTCACGTGAAAGAACTTTTCTGCTAGTACTGAATTACATCAAGAGATTTCCCATGGCAGAATGGGATGATGTAATTCACTGAGGGAAGGAATGGTAACAGTCTCAAAGCAAGCAGAGTTCCAGTTTTTCTTGGTTATGGAAGGGTACTCCCGGGTTCTGAAATAAATACATATTTTTCTATGTATATATATATATTTAGGTGTCTACTTGTAGCTAAATGAAACATAGGGAAGTAGTGTTTGCAGTTAACATTTGGCTGTGAGCTTTCTCAGTACTGTGAAGTAAGAATTCTTTCCAAATGCTGTGCACCTGTACGTGCTTCTAAATAGTAGAGCTGAAATAATTTATGCTGCCTGTCACTTAGCTGTTTTTATCAGTTTGTCATGCTTTGTCATTACCTCACTCTATATGGTCTTTTTTCCCATTTCCCATATTATTCACAGGAAATTTAGGCTTAACCCATTAAAGAAGAATATTGTTACCGTTTTGCATAGAGAGAGACAAAATGGACATTCACATTATTGCAGTTCATATACTCCATTAAAATTAAACTTTTCACTGGCAATTTAGCACAATACAAGGAAAGAGGTGTAGGTGAATCCAAGACATCCTGTAAGTTTATCTGCATGTAGGCTACTGGTTCACAACTAGATTTCTTTTGCTTTATTTTGCAGTTCCAGCCACAAATATAGTAGCTTTGTTAATGTGCGATGTCTTTTAAAAAACCCCAAACCCTTCCATATCAGTTTTTATTTCTCAGATCACTTTAGCACCACATGAATGTGTAAAAGAAAGTATGTAGTTAAACAAAACAAATGAAGAATATCGATAGCAGTATGACTGAACTCTCTTTTTTTTATTCCTGTATGGTATTTTGTTTGGCAAAATACTTAAAGCAGAAATGGTAATTTGTGGATGAGAAATAATGGTTCAGGATGCAGAGCTGTGTCTGAAGCAGAGATTATTTGAAATAATTCTCATCAAGGGAGATCCCAATCTCACCTCTTAGCTTTTTTTTTTTTTTTTTTTNGTTTTTTCACCATGCACCCTTATGAAGAGAGTATTCCTTATCATATACATGGTTTAAACTTGTGTTTTATGTAGTCTTTGTATAAGAGATTGCATTAATTTTGTCTAAAGTCATCTATGTTTTGTTGCATTAAAGCATTTCAGTTTTATATGTCCATTCTTTCTCTTTTCTACTTTATAAAGCAGGAGTATTAGAGTCTGGAGGAGTGGAATATATAGATGTTCCTTTTTTTTTTTTGAACTAAATTAAAGGAAAAAAGTATTCATTTGCTCTTTTATGTTTCCCATAGTGCAAAACTGGTATTATATCAAGTGTTGAACCATGAGTTGTGGCTTTAAATAATCAACTGCATAATTGAACGTATTTTGAGGCATGAACACAGCATCCTTAGGGTTGTGTACTGGATTTGAACTGTGAACTGAATCCCAGAAGTAATATAAAAGATGTTTTTCAAGAAAATCCAACTATCTAAATTGTGCTATTGTATTAAGACAATGACTGACAGCATTTGTATTTTTTAATATATCCTAAACTCTGATGTTCTCTGACTCACATTAACCTCTTTCACAAGGATCACAAATCTTCAGAGGATCTCCTATACCTGTGTAATTTACTCTTTGTCAAACACACAAAGAATATCTCAGTAATACTTTCTGTTAGGGGAGGAAAGGAAATCTCTGTCATGGATGTCCCTGGCAGTTTGACTGTCCATATGAGACAGATGTGAAAATCCATGTTTCAACACTTACAACCATAGTTAGGCTGACTCTTAGTTAAATGCATTAGTCATAGAGTCTATTGTTATGAGGTTGATTTCAGCTTTTTTTTTTTTTGAGGTGGGTGGAATTATCCTGTCACAAGATTATTAATAGTTACTTTTTTGGATTAGATTAAATAATCCAGGGTAACATTAGACATTCATTTATTAATCAGAGTAGTAAGATTATTTGTTTTATTTTAGCTTCCTTTTAAAAATAAAATCAGCAAAATTCCTGGGCAGCAAAATATTGTTGCTCTTATTTCTGTCTTGTTGTTGTGCCGGGCTTCACTTTGTAGCATATCCTACTTCAGTTATAGTTCTAGTTCTCCCCAAACTCTTCTCCATATTTCTTGGTTTGCAAGGCAGATCTTTGCTTCTGAGTACTTAATTTTTAACTTTTGTGTTCTTACACAATATTAGAAATATTTCTGTATGATGATCAATGGTGCAGGTAGATATATTTTATCTGTCTTCATACCTGTGAGCTTATTTCTGTCCTTTTTGCTATACAAGAACAAATCTATCTTTGCCTTAAAATGTATTTATTTTAACAATATGTTCATCCTTTGTTCATCCATCATTTTGAATCTCACTGTTGGCATTACAGAGTAGAATTTGACAGCTGGGTAAGTCCTATTTAAGAACGTATTTTGCTAAGAACTACTTCCTGCAAAGAAAAACAGAAAATATATAAGTCCCATTAAAACTGAAAAACTGAAAAAGAGCAACACTAGCTTTATTGAATTTCCTTTCCAATACACAATAAAAACCTAATAAAAGTTACTTGGGATTGCACCCATAGCTTCATTCCAGACTGCTGCATTTTTCTTTGCATTTCTGCTGCATTAGGAGGAAATGTGTGTTTAGATTATGACTGGTTTTGGGAGCAGAATAAGGTGTAGAGTCTCTCCTCACTATGAGGTTAACTGCCTTCTTCAGTCTGACCTGTGTAGGGTCCAGCCTTTAATCTCAGCCCTACTCACACCACTTGGTTACAGTATCACCAGAGCAATTATAACAACATCCTGGCTTATCAGAAGTCTTGGCAGAGCAACATCTAGAGCTATTCACTTACCCTCCATGTTTCAGTAGCTTAAATTTGAGAGCTCTGCGAACAACCTCATTGCTGCTGCTGCTATTACTGGAGCTGGGCAGTGGACCAATGTAATTTTAGTGTCTGATGCTGTCATTCTGACATCTTTCAGGACAGGCATTGCATTATCAAGAAATTTAATCTCTCTGAAGTATCATAATAGAATGGTTGTGTAGAACACTATGCTTCTTAGAAAAGAAAAATAAAAATTGTTGCTAGAAGAGACTTAGGGCAAAGACTCCTTAAAATTGTTAACTCTGCGAGGACAGACTATTGAAAGCCATTGCACAGTGCCAAGCTCTTGTATTGAAAAGTTTTGGCTGAAATGCTGGGGTATATAGATAATATGGTCTCAGATATTTTGCCAGGGAAACTGCAGTCAGAAATGTAGGAAATTGTCCAAGATTAGGCCTCAGACATGCTGCATTCATTACCAGCAGCTGTGCATATATGAAGTGTTTCTTTATACCACAGAGCCCAAACCACTGTGGCCTGTCACTGTCATTTTTATAGCAATTTGCTGACTTTTTAAGAAACAGGAAAACATTTAGCTAAAACAGAAGTTGAAATGACTGATAGAAGATAATTTAAGGGAATTTTAATGGCTACTGAGTGTATACCTTAGAAATATGCTGAAAGGCACATATATTTAAGACTTTATGTAATAAAACTCACTAAGAAAACAAAATTATGCTAATAGTAGTTTAATGTTTATTGTAAGTCACAGATGCATACCTTAAGAGATCCCTTAAAAAGCCAGAAAGGTGAATATGATATAACACTGGTATTATTATTCTTAGCATTAGAATTTACAGTTATTGACATTTTCTTTTAAAATAAATTCAAATATGCATCCATTAGGGGGAGTTACACATTCATCACTAGGTGCTTCAGATTTTCAGACACTGTTTCGTATGACAGATTTTCTTGGATGGTTTTGTTAACTTTTAAAATACTCTATTCCTACCACTATCCCTTCTTCCTCTGTAGTGGAACATGTTTTTAATTTGTTTAATCAGCATGCAAAAATTTGCAGCAAAGCAGAAGGTCCAACTTTATCAATTTCCAAATGCTTCAGGGGAAAAAAAAATGCTTTTACAATAGTGAAAATATCTCTATCAATTGGAGAATTTTCCAGAATGAAATATAGATGATAGGATTTAGAAAACTTGAAGCAAAATTCTCTCTCTCGAGCAGTTTTTCCTTTGCCCATTTTTTCTTTTTCTTCCATCTGTGAAACAGCTTCTGCCTCAGGGTAGTTCAGGAAATCTATCAGTGTCGGGTGTGTTTACTTTAGTACAGGAGGGTTTTAAACAGCAATGTGACCCTTGTGCTGGATGTTAGTTGGAGTGTTCACAAAAAAAAGGCAAAGAATACTGATGGACTTCAGTTGATAAATTCTTGTGCCGGGCTTTAGAGTATAATAGTTTTAGATGAGGTATCGAAATCATGTAGTTACATGGCTAAGCACTCTCCATCTAGCTGTCCTGTGTAACGTGGATAGCAACAAATCCCTTTCCTTTATACCGAGAACTGAAAACCACAACCAGTTGAATTTTTTCTGGAAGAAGTCCACTTTGCATTTCCCCTACAATCACAGCAAGTGCCACTGTGCCCTTGGAGTATTTTTTCCAGTGCCTGTGGTCCATCTGCAGGAAGCACTGGCTCCTGGGAAATTTCAGAAGAATTTCTGGGAGGCCGCATAAGTAGAAAAAAGGGATTTCCAACACCAAGATTCCGGCATATCACATTTGAAGACGGGCCCTGTCTCAAAATGAGTTCCAGTAACAGTGCTGTGCTCTTAAGTACAGAGCTTTACAGGAGACTTCCTGTATCACCCCCACAAAGTTATCGCCACAGTAGGTGGATAAGATGGGGAAGGGCAATTCAAGGGAGGGATGAACTGATGGAAGCAATTCCTGAAGTTCATTTTTCAACAATCACTGCCTTTGCCTAGATAAATGACTGAGTTGTGTGTGTATGTATATATCACCCCTGTTGTAGAAAAAGAAGTATTTGGGTCACTGGGTGGTGGACACAGAGATGTGAGAACAACATACCTATGCAAAGTGAATTGAGACATTAAATGTGGACTAGATCAGTGTTTCAACTCTCAGGAAGCACAAGCATCCCCAGCAAAATGGAAGGGAGGGAGAGTAATCCCAAAGTAAGGGAACATCCAGATTCTTGAGAAAAGGCTGATAATGCTTCTTGCAGTGTAATAGATGGGAGGGAGAAGCAAAGGTGACTAAAGTGCATGTGGGGAAATACTTCGGGAAACACTGCTGTGGGAAGAGACGTGGACACTGAGACACTGGGTATGCTACATCTGCCCAGTTACCAATACGAAGGATAGGTTTCATAAATTCAATTATCTTCAGGACTTCTGCAATAAAAGTTGCATTTTTACTGAATATTGTCCTTATCTTTGAATCCTTTTCTAGCAGACTGGGTTCTGACCTTCTCAGATTTTTGGCCTCAAAATTGATTCAGTCACATTGGCATTATCATTGCTAAATACAGCTCCAGTCTTCCATGTAGTTTTTCATTTAGGGTTACCCTTTGCATGCTTTGCTCTTAAGTCAGCATATGATGGGTAGGGAAGGGAGGTGGAGAGAGTGTCTTTCCTGTGACTTGCACTGATTCATCAGGACTCTAAAAACCTGTCATGCCATTAGCTTTTGTATGCCCTCTGCATATATACACTTTATTTAGCTTCTTGATTTTCTTGGAGAAATACTTTTTAGACTGAATAGTCTACCACTCATTCATGTTTTAAGGGTTCTTGTATGACAGAATTCAGCTGGACTTTGAGTTCTTTCTCTTGGCAGATAAAACCAAAGCTTGCAAATCTGGCAGTGCTTGTGGGAAGGTCTTTAGTGAAATGCAGTTAGCTAAATCATTTAGCTGATGGAATTAGGAAATGATAGTGATAAAGTTGGCTGCTGTGAAAATAGTAACTGACTGACAGAGCCAAACTGTGATTCCTGAAGCTGTTGAACACACATGGATCCATGGCAGTCTGACATCTATGCAGAAGCATGCCAAGCAAATAAATAGATTATGCAGAAGAAAGTGGGAAGAAAGACTTGGGAGTATTGCATGTGATAATATCTATGTAATATACTGTGTTCTGGAAACTTGTGCAATGGTTAGACTTGCTTGAAGAAAGTCAAGCCCAAGTGATTCTTGCAAGACCTCTGGTACAGCCTCATGCTCTGTGTGTGAGCACAAAATAGAAAGTAAAAAATATTTTCTTCTCCCTTCTTGTTAAGTAAATGATAACTTAAAATTCTTAAAAGTGTCTACACCCTGTTTCTGAATTTGCAACACTTGCTGATATAGGGAAGAATCATTTCACTAGCAGTTTGGCATGTGTGTGGCAAATATTAGATATGTTGGGTCAAACGTAGAAAATGATCACCTTCTCTCTAGGACAATCAATATCCAACAAATCACTTCAAGGTGTGCCATAAATGCAATTCTAGATGCCCTGCAGCACTTAGTCTTGTGCCTAACAACCCACCTATCACCAGGCATTCATTCTCTGCCAGAATGTTCAGCACAGGAAGGTTTATGTACATAGTTCTAAGTGGACTCAAAGTGCATATAAACCCTGTTCTTATGCCTTATAAAAAGCCTCTTTTTTTTTCCTCCAAGGGAATGTAATTAAGGTGTCTACTTAACAGCAGCCCGAAGTAGTTTTCTTATGTATATAAAACTAATTTAATATTTTGAAACTATTGATTTTATTTTACATGTATGATTTGTATAACCATTTTGTATACAGACCACTTGCAGGGGTATGGCTCACACCAGGTGTCAGAGGAGTGTGAAATAATTTTTATGCCACCTTTCCAAGGCAATAAATGTCATATAAGCACACAGAAGTGCAGATAGAGTACTTTTGGATTAACATTCTCAAACTGTATGTAAGAAATCTGTTTGACAGACTTACCCAAAGGATGACACTTTTTTCTGATCTTGCAAAGCAGCAACTGTGTAAAAAGAAAATTTGCTCTGGTGGTTGGGTTTTTTTCCCCAAAGAGTTATGATGTGAAGGGAGCGAGGAGAAACTGTAATTAGGAGAAAATAAATGGTTACTTTCTACTGAGCAAAAAAGAATTTTCTAAACAGCATAATTTTAGAAATTGCTAAATGACATAGCAAGTTTTTAGTCATCTTTCCCATAATAAAAAGACAAAATAGAAGATGGACAGCAGCAGCTGAACCCACACTCCCAGCCACATACTTTGTGTCATGATCAGTATAATGCTTATTCCAAGAAATATGTGAAATATTTTTTTGTGAGAATCACACGGATATTCATTTTGTGTGCGTGTGTGTGTGTGTGCCACTGCTTTTAAAATATCTTTTTAAAGATATAATTTCAAAGAAGTACCCTGAACCTTTTCCTTTTTTTTTCCCTTTTTTTTTTTAATATGAACAGAATACAAGTTAAATTTTCTAGAAGTATAAAATTCTAGATTGATCATTAAGAATAAAGCGGTTTTTCTTAAAACTTATTCTCTTATACTGATAGGATTGCCCTGCTGGTGGTCTTTAGCAGTTCTGAGAGATTCACAATAGGGTAGTTTGTTCACAAAAGCCAATTCTTTTTGGCAGACCTCTATGTAAAACTATTTTACTCAAAATGAATTGTTTCAAACAGCCTTTACATACCTTGTTTGTTTAAGAGATATCCTGTTTCTCATGAGTTTACATACCAAATTGATGTCTTTTTTTCTTCCAGTTACATTTTTATGTCATTTTCATTTACAGCAAATATCTTCCTCTTTTACTTTCTGAAAAAAGTGTAATTTTTAAATTTAAAAAATAATCCAGTAATCCAGAGGGATTGAGAGCTGTGGACCCAAGTATTAAATGTAAATCAAAACTTAGTCAGTTGGAAGCTGCTCATTATGAAGATTAGACACTCGGTCTCCAGTTCAGAGCATTAGCTGTTGAAGCAACAGCTTCTTTGCCTTCTTTTACGGATGAGAGCAGTGAGTTGCAGCTGCTGATAGAGGTTACTGAGAAAATTGTGAAAACAGTACGATAAATTGAGGAAGGAAGGGATGCAACTCTGGGTTTTAGGATGTTTCAGGGTCTTGATAATGTGTTGAAGTGAATCTCACAAATACAAACAGGCTTCAGATTTGTAGAGAGTTGTGTTTAAAGAGAGATGTAAGGTTCAGATTACAGTTGGATTTTTCTTTCTTTAGTGAAGGGTTTAAAATTTTTCCTAAACTACTACTGCCTTTTCTTCAAGAATTAGGTAAAATGACATGAAAACATTAGAGCATAGGTTTTTTTATCACTTCATCTGATTACTTATTCATATAGCAGTTCTCCTGAAGCAAATAGAATTAACTTTTTTTTTTTTGGGGGGGGTGATATTTCTTTTAAAGGGCTCCATCTAATCCCCCAGAAACTCCATGAAAATGTCCCTCTCCTCCTCCTCACTTAGCTATACTATAAGATAAGGAAAGCATGTGTGCCTTATGTTTCCAAGAACAGTATTAGTCATTCAAAGCATATGTGCCCTTTTTCTCTGCTGGCTGGCTAGTGTACTGTAGATATTTGAACACTCAGATAAAAAAAACAAAAAACTAAGAACTCTATAAGTACTATGAAAAGCATCATGATTAATATTTATGTTTTTCATGTTTCAGATTTTGGAGATCAAGGTGTTCCATCTGTAAATTTTTCCCATACCTTTAGACCAATTAGTGTAGAGTAGGATGATTCTAATCAGGGAAGTGTACTGTTAGGGAGCAAAAATCCCCTAGATGCTGATAAAGATAAATATTGTGCATTTTATACTTGGCCTAGCACTGCATTGAGTTTGCTGGGAAATTTGACAGGAACAGAGGAACATTATTTACTTCAATATAAGAAAATATACAGCACTCAAAAATCACAGTACAAATGTACACTGGGTAGTTTTGTGTTGTTTCTTAGGAAAAAAACCCCACATGTTACCAATTTACATGCAAGAAATTTGTCATAATTTAATCCTTTTTTGAAAAGACTGTATTTCTTGTATAACACTTGCCATACCCCAGTTACATCTACTTGCTTAAAATTTCCACTTGTATTTTTATAGGGAAATACTGATCTGAAATGGCAAAATTATTCATGTAGTCTTGGAAGGGGTTATAAAAGTTAGAGTTATGATTTATCTATGTAAATAAAAAGAAAAAAAGTTTATTGTTTTCAGATTTGAACATAAAAAGGAAAAAAAAAGTTTATTGTTTTCAGATTTGAACAATGAATCTGTGAGCTCATTATGGTCTTAGTCTGTTCTAATTTAAATCAGTATCATTGCTGCATGAAAAATGGCTCATCTTAATCCTCACTTGTGAGAAAAAAATTGTCAATGTAGCATACTATTTAAATGCTTAAGGACTACAAGATGTTCTCCATTAAATACATTTGGGCACATGTGCTTTCTCATGGGAACACATTATACTGCTAATCCTGTTGATATCAGATAGTATTCGTAAGACTAATTTCTAGACATTAATTTTTCCCTTTTTTAAAAGATATATTTCCAGCCAGAATTGGAAAGCTATATTTCAACTATTTTGCTCAATCAAGTCTGTTTTGCAAAACAGACATGAGAATATATGTTGCTGTTATAAATTATACCTTATCTGACACTTAGGCAATGTTTAAATTTCATAACTTCATACCCTGTCTTTTTCTAGGATTGTAAGAAAAACAGGTTTCCAAAGTGATATACTGATGCTGTGCAATTTCAGCTTCTAGGTGGATACTCCATTTTTACTTCTTTGTAATGCAGACAGCCCTATCTCTTTAAAGTACACCTAACATCTCCGTAGAAGTGATTATAACACTAATTAAGTATTTATGATAGGATGTCTTAACAAGGCACTTAGGCTACTACTATTCAAATAGGTGAATGAGTATTTGGCTAAAAAATGTTTGTTCCCTTTTAATAAAAGTCACTGATCATCATGAATATTGATAAATGGCTGAAATGATTCTTTTGATGAGGAGAAGAAAGGCTTAGTGATTAGAGTAGGCCCTAGAAGACTGGGGCATCATGTTTTCCCTCCCCCACGGTACTACTTTTGTGGTAGTGACAAATCACCTTTGTGCTTTCATTTGCCATGTGAAAAACAGGCACAGATATGTTTTCTACTTTGACACAATGGCACTCAGAGAAGGACAGTAAGGACTGAAGTGTCATGTGCTGCCATTGGGCCACTCTGATCTAATGACTTCCCAGTCACCTCCAGTGGAACCTCTTAAGTCTGTTCCAGGCATCAGCTATGAGTGATGGAATGTGTCAGTTCTCTGTGATAATACCTATCTTTGCCAGACAGTGTGTATGTTTGTTACTGCCTTTAAATTACTGATTATCTGACCAAATTCAAATGCAAATATCAAAATGAATCATTGTGACTAAGCTGCAACAGGCCTCCTTCCTCAGACGAATGCAAACCAGCCAGTTTAAAAGCTGAAACGCAGCCCTGCCTCCATTAACTAACCACATCCACAATTCTCCTGTTTTCATGCACTCTGGAAAAATATGAACTATGCAACATGCTAAGAAGGCCATAAAATTTGAGCTCTTCTGGATCAGGGAAGAGGAATCAGTTCCAAAAGCTTTGAGTTCCCACAAAGAACATCCTGTTGGCAGTTCCTCACTCTTTTATACCAGCAAGGCCCCTAGCTCACTTGTTTTCACTGATCTAAATTGTGGCAATATGAGAGAGAGAGTGTGAAAGAGAAATTCTTTCACATATGTCAAGGCCAGCTGTGAGGAACCTTTCAGGTCTTTGAAAAAAAAGGTAAGTTTTTAGGTGACCCTGCTGGAGACCTGAAAAGGCCACGAGGGCTTGAGTTCAGCAGGGGATGAATGTTTGTTGCCCATGAAATGCAGCTTCCATAAAGCAGAGTAAAAGTGGCTACCATAGTGATAAATGTACCTGCAGATAGTTGCATGGATTAACATGGCTCTAATTTATTCTCCATTAAGAAAAAGGACTATAATGAGTTATTAATAAAGAAAGAGTAAAGATGAGTTCAAATTCAATGGTTAATCTCTGCATAATTTACTGCAATAATCCTTTTGACCAAATAATTTTTTTGAAGTGCTTCTCCCTTTTTGTATGAATGAAACACATATGGCATTTCCCCCCCAGCCCCTCCAGCTACCCCCCAAGGTTTTGTTTGATCTTTCCTTCTACTGTTTGGCCATGAGCTATGTCGGCATGAAGTGTGATATCTGTGCTGGAGTTTGCTTCAACCCCCATTTGTCTACTCCATAGAAATATTTTCCTAAGCAAACATTTATGTTTGAGATGTCTTTAGTGTTGCACCTAATAGATTTCATAAATCATTTGTGCCGGCATTAATGGGACAGTGGAATCTCAGCACAGGGGGCATCATAGCAAAGGAAAATTCCATTGCAGCTGGCTGAAAATGGAGAAAGTGGATGCACTGCAGTGACTATTTTTTGATAGGGTGCAGTCTTCATTTACTAAATGTAGAGTGATACATATTTGTAGAAAAAAAGGTACAGAACTTGTGGATAGTTTTCTTTTTAAAATAGGGATTATCTAAATATGTGTTTTCTTCCACAGTATCTGGCTCTTGGAAGATGCAATATCCTGCTTCCTTCACAGGTCCATGGCAGTCTTCTGTAGAGGGAGTGTAATTACAGGTGCTTTCTGAGAGCAGAAATTCAAATGTGCTCTAAAGCTCTGCACGAGCTGACTCCAAGCATCCAGTTCCCCTTCCTCCTCCTTTTAAGATCTGAAAGGATATGTTCCTGAAGTAATTAACTATTTAGTAGGTAATGGCAGAAAGTGCTTATCCATAGGTACACCAAGCAGTTTGGAAAATCATATTTGTGTGATCTAATACCCCATTTATTGCAACTAGACTCCTTGGAAGAGATGCTGAGAATATGAATGTTGCTGTGGAATTGCTAGAAACTTGCTTCTTTAAACTGACTATATTAGTTCATGACTTCATCTCCTGGCTTTTTCTTGGCTGGTCTTGTAGCTATCACAGATAGGAGTCTGTCCAGAATTCGAACTGCAAAAAGCCTCCCATTTTTATCAAACTTCCATTTTCATCCCAAACCTGAGTGGAGTTTGTCAATGCTGACTGTATTCAAGTTTCTCCCTTGTGCTAAGTCAAAGCACACATAGTCTGTTGCAATTCTGATTGCAATTCTGACTTGAAGAGCTTCAGGTCAAGATGTGGTATTAGTGCTAATTACCTTGGAATTGTTTCAGGATTTTTTCCTCACTGTCAGCCATGACTGCCCTCATCTGGACCTGGCTACTTAGACCATTATTGTCCCCCATTTCACAGAATTCTACTATTTCTATCTGTATAGTCTTTGTTTCTATAGGAATTATGTAAGCTTTTTGGATAGTATTAAATTTCTTATGAATAATACATCTGAAATACGTGGTTTTATTGCAGCTTTCTACATAACGGTGTTGAAAACATATTCTGGAATGGTATTATTTTTCCTGGAAGTATTGTAAAATCATTAACAATGTCTTGATCTGATATTTGGCAAAATGTGGCTTCTGGGCAGCTGCTGTGATAACTTGGCCTGTGTCAGCAATGGATCTTGTAATAGGGTGAGAGAGAGCTAAGTTAGTTGTTATTAGCAAGGGTCCAAGGTGAAAAGAAAACCATAATAGAAGTTTTGTAGAAATTCCTACATATCACTGCATTTTCTAAGCCAGCTCAGAAGGGTCTTTGTGTAGTGATGTTAAGAATGAAACTGGAGAGATCATTCCCATGGTCATTTTGAAAGAATTCCATGCTCCAAAAGGGACAAATTAAAAAAAAAAAAAATTAAAAAAAATTAAAATATGAGTTCTTTTACTAAAGGCAGAGGCATTAACTTCAACTTGATTACCAGTCGAAAATAGACTTTTTAATTTTGAATGAGTACATATATATCTGCATATTCTGTAGGCATCTAGTTCTTCCTGCGTTCTACAGTATTTCAGAAATTAATGGTGAGTCCTGTGAATGCTGTATTTTGTATCTATTATTTGATAGCTTTATCTGACAGCTATGATGCATCCAGTCAGACCGAGCTGGGACTCCGACGGCTTCGTTAGCAAAGGACTCGATCATAGATTGCCGAGTGGTTTGAAGTGAGCAGTGTATTATATTCATGCCTCTACAGACACGAAGAAAAACTGTCTCCTACGGTGGTAAATGGAGGGGGAGGTGTTTCTGTTTCAATTAAAGCCCAGGTGGTGCGTGCTGAGGGGGCCGGTGTCACATCTGCGCGCTCGCAGCGGCGCTCTGCTCCCGGCCCGGTCCGTCCGCAATCCGCGCTCCTGCTCGGGTCGCACGGAGCCCGGAGGGAGCCGCTCTCCCCCAGCGCCTCCGGCTGCGGCGGCGGCTCGCACGGCACTGAGCACGCAGCTTCTTCACGCTAATACACCAACTACCCCGCGCGGCACGGAGTTCATTCTCTGTCTCGGCAAATCCCCGCTCGGCGGTGGATGCCCGCGGCCCCGCGCTGCCCGTGAGCCGTACGAAGAGCGCCGCGGCTCCGCGCTCTCCGGGAAGGCTGCGCTGCCCCAGAGCTCCGGGCCCTACGCGGGTGAGGCGGG
>PYHW01010620.1:6427946-6472197 GCA_013186435.1 Turdus rufiventris | reverse complement strand
GCGGGAGCGGCGCTGAGGGCAGACGGGGCCGGACCGGCGGCGAGCGGCGCTGGGGGCAGACGGGGCCGTGCCGGGAGCGAGCGGCGCTGAGGGCAGACAGGGCCGGGCAGACGGGGCCGGCCGAGGTGGGCGCGGGGCGGGCCGCGGGCGGGGCCGCGCCGGGGGCGGGGCCGCTGCCGCCGCCTCAGTGCGCGGCTCGGGCAGCGCTGCGAGGAGCCGCGGGCGGCCCGTACTGCTCGCCCTGCGAGCCGAGGGTGCCTGAGCCGGGAGGGAGCCACTCGAGTCCTGTGTCCGACCGTGCTGCGAAAGAGCCCGACCCGCTGTCTGGCTGGGATGCGGTAGGAGAGATTGGCGAAATCGGAGATGTAAGAAATGAGAAGTTTTTGCATAATTTGCATTAGAGGTCTCGCATCTCGCTGCGGAGTGAAGCCTTCGAGCTCCCTCGCCCGACTCTGTTACGCTCGCATAATGGGAAAAGTATGAAGTGCCTCTGATTATCGCGCTTCCTAGGGGATGCAGTACCTGCTGCGCTGGGGGGGATGTAAAGGAGCTTGTGCTCGTTCAAAAGTCTAGAAAGAAAAATGTAACTTTACAACAGTGCAAATTATGCAAATAAAAGTACGGGGGAAGAATCAGCCCAGATTCATTTCTAAAGGTTTGTAAAATCCTTCATTTAAAGCTTAGTGTAATCTTTGACATTTATGTGGGCACCTGAAAAAAAAAAAAAAAAGGCAGCCCTAAAGCAAAGCTTTGGTATGGAAGTACAGTGGTGCTGTGAGCAGACACATTTCTGTCTGCTTCTCATTTAAAGTGCCAGCTCTTTCTTTTTTGTATACCTAATACACGATACGCATGGAATATACAGCTGTGTCACAAAGTCATTCTGAATTCTTAAACCTTAATATAATCAAATTCATTGCCTTAAGATGGTGTAGTTGAAGATTTGATCCTTTTTCACTGAAGTGGAAATACTTTCAGTAATTGAAAGCAGATTCATGTCTGGAGTTGTACAAGCCAAGGTTTTCATTTTTAAAATAAACCTTTTGTTCTTCAGCTTTAAATATTTCAGTGAGCCATCCGGAGACCTCTGTTAATTTCTAGAGTAGACTTTAAGGAAGGATTGGGGGAAAAAAAACTGCGAAAGGTATGTCAGCAATTAAATTTATTTAAAATAATAATGTCTATATTCCAGTGCATGAACATACCATTGCAGTTTTTGTGCACACAATGTCTTAGTTTTCCTGTTCATCCCGTTCACATGAATCTGAATTTGAACTATGCATCTGTCTATGGAGTGTTTTATTTTAAACTATCTTTGCTTATGTTCACCTTACTTAGCCCATTTGCCATTTTTTTAACAGTTTATTAAACAAAACAGTCTGAACTTTGAAGATTTGGAGAAATACTGCTCTGCTTCAGTAAACAAACCTGACACTGTAGTGATAACTGCCCTTTGTTAACTTTGTGTCTATTTTCTGGCTGATCCTGTGAAAAGCTTTCCAAAACCTTGCCTCCTAATATTTTCGCAATGGAGAAAGAAACTTAGGATGTGAACTACCAAACTCCCAGACAAAGAATGAGCTGCTCTAAAGCTGTTTGTTAGAAGCTTTGAAGGTAGAGAACAATGGAGAATGGAGACAGAGAAAAGGAAGTACCTTCTCTCCCCTAAGATCTCTAATCCACAGAGTAAATTCACTGAAAATGTTTTAAAAAGTTTCTGAAGATGGCAGGAGTCCCCTATCAGTTGGAAAGTGTATTAATTTCTTAATAGAAACAAGGATCTAATTGCCTGGTGTTAAGTATAGCCTATCATTAAGATAAGAATTCGTAATTTTTGTAATGGCACCAAATAGGCTGGGTTTATTCCCATGAACTTCTGGGTGATGTGCATGCAGCTGGTGGAATGCACTTTTCCTTCTTTCAAAAGGTAAATCTTTTCATGCATCCTCAGTAAGTTCTGGTGGAAGTATTTGTGCAAAACCCGGGAAGTGGAAAGTGCTCAAACAAGAATAGGAAAAAATCTAGCTTACCTTTTTTTTCATCCTTCAGATTGGAGTTCAAAACTGTCAAGCAGCTCAGTAACTACAAATGAGATGTTACAAAATTTTTTGATTAATAGTTCTGCAATCTTGTGTGGAGAGTGGCCTCATATTTCACAGTAAAAGAGTAGTTTTTCCTTTCAGGGAGTTATGAAAGTGTGTGTTACAATTTAGCCAGAAACCTACAGCAATAGGACCTTTAAAAAAACATTTTATGTTTAGGTGGCTTTGGCTTGTCATTTTTACTTTCTAACCTTTCTGACACAAAAAGTTACATGTTCCATGCAGCATGGGGTATATTTTTTTTTCAAGTAAAGCAGCCAATGTGGTAGCTGTCTAGGAAAAACTGATAATTGATGCAATTAAAAATTATTAAATGTCGTGTCAAATGTGTGTTCATTCTACAGTTCCACAATAAGAATGCTGCCATACACCCATCAGCTTTGTAGATTTTTAAAATTACAGATAGCAAGTTAGAGGCTGGACACTGAAATTAACTTTTCTAATAATGGGAAATTTTAGTACTGAAGAGTTTATCCTTTGGCTTGAGAGATATAGAAGTATCTGTAAATATCAGTATATGATGCTAATGGACCCAACTTAGGGAATTTATCTTGAGCTGTATTCTTTCAGTTATAATGTCCATCTGTGAAGATTTAACATAACTTCAAATTACAAAAATGGTCTGATAAGCAATTGTGAGATCAGACTTAATAACTTTTCTTCCTGTAACTTGAGTAACTTCCCAATTCACTTGTTGAACTAAATAAGGAAAAATAAAAGGTATGTATACTTTTCTCATATCATCACTCAAATGTTGAACAATATGTTCACTGTATTGTTGTCCAAAATAAGAAAAACATGAGTTTTCCTATGCTTTCTGCATGTGTTCAAGGATCTTATTGTTGGTTTTATTCATTCTAAATATGTCTATAGGCTATGCTCTGTGTGGGTTTGAAGGACTTTTCTCAGAGGTAGTTACAGATTTATGCATTTCAGAATAGCAAGAGGGCTTTTGTACGTTCAGTAATGTATGGAGTATGATGCTGTGAGCTGGTGACCTCACTAATGGTATGAAGATGTAGATATCTTTTAGGTTTGAAGAGTTTTACACAAAACAAGAAATCAGGATGAAATAAAGCAACTGTACTAAAAAAAAATGTTTCTATATGTTTCCATTTAAGTTAACCTTTTTAAGTGTTAGGGACAAGTGGAAAAAATGGCTCTTGTGTTCCTTTAGAAAGTGTCACCCACGTTAAAAACTCTGAACAGAATAGGTAGGTGGCTGAAATACTCTGAATTAGTAGAAAGTAGTCATTCATCTTCTTTGTGTAAGATTAAGGAATTCAAAGTGCAATTATACATGAAAATTTCAGGACTCAAGGTAACAACAAGGTGTGTAGTCTCCTTTTGAGATTGTCTAGGGCCACCATTTATCCAAACTTGAAACGAAATAATTGTTTTGTATAAACTGCTGTACAGTAGATTACTTTTGAAGCAAGCTCTTTAGATGTAAGAAAAAGGTAGACTTCTCATATTTGGAAACAGTAAATCATTCTAGCTCAGAGTTAAAGGCTTTTTTATGGCTTGTTGTATACAGCAGAAAGGACTTTGCATAGCTTTGGCATATGAACCATTGCAAACTTCATGGTTTTGATATTGTAATCACTGATTTTTGTATTTACTGCATGAAGGTACCTTTACAAGAGGTTTAACTTCTGGTGTATTCAGAATTAAGGAGTTGAGTCTGCATTAAGAAGTTTTATAGCAAAAGATTAAGCCAAATACATGAAGTAGTTGAAATTTGCACAAACTACATCTACACCTCTAAGTAATGGTGGCTTTACAAGATGGCAGAGGTGAATTTGCTGTAATTTCTGAAGAACTGCATTATGATAAAACTGATTAAAGACGTGTGACAGGGTTTCTGCATACTTAATTTTCTGTGGCAAAGGAACAGCAATTTTGGCAGTAGCAGTAAGCTAACATAGCTAGTATCACATCAGCAGTGAGTTATGTGTTTTTGTCATTCTGATACAACTTGCCGCTTTGCCGCTTTCTTACTTTTGAAGGGGATTCAGACCTATACAGCAATAGTTATAAGATGCTTTAGAAGAAAAAAAAAATTAATCTAAAATATCTCTTGCATCTCTGCATAACTATGATCCAATTGCTTTACCAGCTTTTTTATTCTTTTTATTATTCTTTTTACTTGTTATTAGTCCAAGAGTTGTTGATATGGGACTTTTTATCTTGGTATCAAGAAGAATTAATGTCCTGGAGAGCTATATGGAATATAGGAGTATGTATTAATCAAAACTAAAAAAAAAATAAAGGCAAGTTCTGTTATATAATGATATTATTTGGTTGGTTTTCGTAACTGTAAAAAGCATGAAAAAGCTTTCAAATTGTCATACCTGCCAAACTAATTTTTAAACAGCTTTAATTTTCACCTCTGCTGTAGTTGCTGACCACACACAAATGAAAAAAGAAGGAATGGAAATGTTTTTATAGAACAGCTTTTGGTTTCATCATATAGACCTGCTTTTTCATAAAACATTATTGTACCCTCTTATGAAGTATAACCAGTTTCAAATCTGCAGAAATTTCAGAGTTGTTAATTTTTGCAGAACATTTTTCCTCTTAAGTCAGGAACTGCATAAAGGCAGAGACTGTTGTCCAGGGAGTTGTAAAAAGTAGCCTGGAAAACCTCTTATGTTCTTTCTTTTTTGAATTGCCTTACGTAGCAAAGTTAACTTTGTTAACCTTTTATAATTATTTAACCATTATTTCATTTTACCCCCTGCTTAAACATTGTACATTAATGCAATAGACACCTGGCTGTGCTCTTAAAAGTTTATTTGTCTTTCAATTCCTGTGATAGTAGGGGGCAGTATATCTCCTTAATTATCTTTGTTCAGGGAAATGTTGAAAGGCCAGGGTAGTTAAACAAGGCCATTTGGATTTGCAGTAAGGTCGAAGTCAGATGCAAGGAAAGTGGTTAAATGCATTATCATCTTATTGAGCACATCATCAGTAAAGTGACCTTGATGGAGGTGGAAAAAGCCATTTGGCTATTTTATGACAGCCACCTCTCTGCTGGCTTTATTCCTGCCAGAGTGTACTTCAAACAGCTTTATCACAGTCTTCTCTTGTTGCTTTGAAATCTGATTTTTCTTAATTACAGATAACGAGTTAAAGGCTGAACAATGAAATGAACTTTTCTAATAATGGCAAATTTTACTACTCAAGACTTTATCTTTTGGCCTGGGAGAATTAGAAATATCTCTAAACTGACTATTAAGGTGACCTTTATGTTAATTATTGTAAACCTGCCTTTAATGATTTCATTGATAATCATTGGTTTTTATTCGTTACTCTACTACTTTTTAAAGTGTTTTTTAAGTTACTGTGAGCATAGACAAGCCAACTTCCAGCCTTAGCAACAGGGACATTATTTGTTTGAATGTGTGTGTATTTATGTTTTTATAACGATGCTTAAACCCTGAGAGGCCTGTGGCTAAGCTGAAAACAAGTAATTCAGAAAATATATCATTAATGGTTAAATTTCTATCTTACTTATGTTTTTAAGTGTCTTTGATGTCTTAAAAGCTTATAAAAGTACAATTCTAGCTATGGCATGTTAAAATAAGTATTTAATCAAAATAATCTCAATTGTCCATCTTCCCTTCTTTCTTTTTTTGCCTGTCTTATTCAAGAAAGACTTCTTTCATTTGTGTAAAACTACATTGATTTCAAATTAACAGGGTAATTTTCAATTTTTGGCTTTTAGAAGAACTTAGTGATATTTCTTTTTATAGCGCTCCCTGTCTAGGGATTGGCATAATTGTTAAGGGAATTTAAAACAAATGCACAAAATACAAGGAAAGACAGTAACAGGAAAACTGGATCCAAATTTGACCACCTGAAGGTATAGGTTAATTGACTGAGACTCACAGCAGAGCATTAAAAATTATTGGAGACTAGAGGGAATGATTTATAAGGAAAGATGAAAAGAAAGAGGAAAAAAATGCAACATAGTCACATGGAAGGACCCACCTGAAATATTTTTAAAGACCTTGTGGTCTCAGATGACGTATCTAGATGAAGTAAGATGAATCAAGGACCAGAAAAATGTGCTGCATATCAAGACACATTTTGTAATGGTAACATCCTGGAGGCTGGGGAAAACGTCTCAGAACAGTTCATAGAAGTTCCATTTTTTGAAGAACAAGTATTACTTGTCTCATGGTAGGGTGTTGAGTGGCTGTTATACCTTTTGCTCCTAAGCTTTGATTGTATGTTGCTATTTTAAAAGCAACTCAGAGGTTCTACTTTGCAACCTATGAGCTTTTTCTTCAACACATGGGTTATATCCTAAGAAGAGAGCAGGGTTCTTCTTCCCATGATCACCTCTGTCTTTGGAGCTGGAAGGCATCTAACAGTTGTCTTCTCACCAGTTTATAGCAGTAAGAAAGCATATTACCCTTGGGTTTGCAGTATTTCTCTGGGACACATTACTTCGGGCAGTTAAGATTTTAAAGTTGCCAGTTTCCAACAATGTTTTGGTGTGGTCTTTAGCACAGGATTGTAGGGTGTTTTCTCAGCATGAAGCAGCATTGTCAAGATGCAGAATCTCTCCTTTCACTTATGCCAAGTTCCTCTAGTCCCTCACAGACTTGCCTATTGATCTACTCACCTATATGATGGAAGTATCCTTTGCCTTTCTTAGTCTATAGAATTTTCTTACATTTTTCTTTCTGGTTAATTATTCTTACTTTCTCCTCAGCTCTCTCCTTGTATTTGTCAATCATGTTCTGCCATAAAGCAGAATGTATGTGTGTGTGTTTCCATATGCCCAACCAGAAGACAAGCCTTTTGAAGGCAGACACATAGTCAGAGTTTGAAAATGTAATTCTGTCAGAATGTCTTTTTCTTCAGATGACTTCAGGAAGGTTGCCACACAAGCTAGGCCTATCCATTGTCTTGTAATGATACTGAATCTTAGAATCTCTCCTACCAAGCAAGAGACAAGCAGTAAGATGATGGATCTTGGGCTGAAGAAGATCTCATTGTCCCTTGACAAGTATGCTGAAAGTGCTGACAGTATTGAAGACTTTTTTTTGTAGACTGGAAGTACCTCAAAGAAATATCCTGTCTACCTTTTCTACCCTGTGTTCCTTTTCTTTTACCCCTCCTTTACAATTTTGGTTTATGGAGCTGAGCACATATTTTATTGCCAGGAGAGTTTCTTTTCAACAGCTGTCTTTTCTCCAGTAAGGTTTATAACACTGAGCGGGTATCTTCAGTGCATTTCAGACAGTCTTATTTTGCAAACCCTGCTACTCCTCATTTGTATGAGAACCCAGTGTTTACCACCCTATTTTTCCCCTAAGATCAAGGGATCTTAAACAGACTTTTCAGTCAGTGGGTTCCTCTCTGGATGTAAACCCTTCTCCCCTGATGATTTTTCTATCAATAGCATTTGAATAGTATTTTGAGTTATTCCTCAGCAGTTCTTCCAGCTTTTCACGGAAGAGATCTGTGTATTACTTATCAATTCTCTCTTCTCATTTCTACCCTCCAGCTTTTACATTACCCCCTCGTCCTAGTCTTTTCTACCTAATCCTAATTTACTGCTGATCAGAGCCATGGCAGCAGAGCCAGTTACTTGAGGAAAAAAAAAGAATAAAAATAAAGCCTATCTCAGAGAAAGTTATGGTTTGCTTGCAGTGATTTTGGTGACATCAGGCAGAGCTGAACATTCTTCACTCTGCTTGTATATTGTCTGCTTTTGTTTCCTGTAGTGCAACTGTGCCTCATAAAATAATGGGTAACAAATTGTTCATTTTAAGTGTTTGGTTTCACTTTGCAATGTACAGCAGAGCTTGTGCTAGAATCAGTTATTTGATTATATTTTCCTCTGTCCTTTTATGTGTAGCTTTTTTTGTGTGGCGTTTCCATGTGTTTTCTTGAGCCAAATGTGATCAGTATGCAATAGAGTACATGGGGATCTTTACCAAGAAATACAAAAAAGTACTGAGTCCTGTAAAAACTGAATTGCCATTGCTTCATTAAGGTAGGTTTATTTGGGATAGCCTTTATAGAAATGATAACCTTTATTAACATCATTTGTAGACTGAGCTGTGTTAGTCTGGAACAGCGTATGCATGCATGAGTATAGTTTAAATTTTAGCCAAGGGAGGGGGTCCCCCACATTCAGCTTGTGTTCATGGCTGTAACACAGCACCTCTTTAACATTCTACCTGAGTGTTGAAATGGAACAGGCCGTGGATGTTGATTAGTGCAGGAGCCTGGCAAAGCAGTAATACTTGAGAAGTTTTGGAAAGTATCAGTTCTGCTTGCCTGCTGAGAGCTGCCTGCAGCTCAAAGTGGTGTGCTGCAGACTAGCACCTACGGCCATGAGGTGTTCCTTCCTTTCTTGGATTTCCCAAACTTTGTGACACGGTGGAAGAGGGCAATGAAAGGGAAAGAAGAAACCAACCAGGTGCCTTTCTTTTTCACTGTAGAGAGAAAAATTAGATTTTAGGGGAGAAATAGATCCATGGTCTTTGTGTACAGTGGCAATGGGAACAAGCCAAGGTCCGTTTTCTGTTCCAGCTCAAGTATTACTGATGTGCACAAGTGCTTCACCAACAGCCTGGGGACCTCATTCATTCAACCTCCTGCAAGCAGTCCATGGTTCATACCCTTCCTTGAACTGTGTGGGTGTTACCTGGAGAGCAGTGGTTGTTAGCCAAAACCTAAGGTGGGAAGAACGCTATCAGTTACAAATTATTGATGATTTTTTGCCAGGGTTTACCCTCAAGCTTGCACTAAACTGCTGCTGTTGAGTTAGTGCAGATATAAGCATTGAGCCTGAGGCTCATGGTAGGGAAGAGAGGGAAAGGGTAAAACAAAGGACACACCTGTGTCTCTAAACAAATTTGTATCTGACAGAAGCCACTTCCAGCCTAACATTGCAAACTTAACAGCAAATTCACCCAATATATCTGTCTCAGAATATTTTTCATGCTACCATTCTAGTTAGGTCTGGATTTCTTTGTTCTTTTTCTCTGTTGATTTCTGTGTGGGCAGGGCAGATAGGAACCCTTTAAAGAGTGATCCTGACAAAGCTGGAGACTCTCTTCTTAAAATATAGTTATCTTCATTTTACTAATTCTTGATTCCACGGATTCACTTCCTGTGCTAAGAACATTTAAATGATGCTTTTGCTTCCAGGGTTTTTTTGTCATATAGCTCTTAATTTAGGATTACAAGATTTCTTTTTTAATTGGTTTAAAAAAATAAGAGAAAACCGCACAAGAATATGAAATGTCAGATCCCATTCAGCCTAGTTGAGAGCTTGCATGCATAACTACCTTGCATCTACCTGTTCTTTCCAGATTTGTTGCTTCTTTATCAGTGAAATCAGCTTGAAGAATGTTCAGCTTTGCGTCATTTTCATGTACATTTCCACATTTTTTGAGACAAGTAAAAATAGTGACACTCATGTCAGTGGTCATACTTCATTAAAGGGAGATAACTAAGTAAGAATAAATGTTTTGATGTGTTTTCTGCTGTTTGTAAATGTATGAAATATGTTTTTTTAGTTCACAGAAGTATATGCACTCAACATCCTAAAAGTCATAAACCTTTGTACCATGATATTCCTATTGCTACAATCGAATTTTAAGTTGGCTGAAAAGCGTGTAAGTAGTCCCTTTTGGCTACCCATATGAAGAGCCTGAGGAAATGTACTCATCTCTGTTGTAAGTCAATTATAACTCACACTAAATGTCTTTCTGTGGCCAAAGAATGACCTAGCTAGGTTATGCTCTGGATGGAAGTACATCTCCTTTTTAAAAGCCTTTTTTTTTGTTTAAAGAAAATGATTAGCACTGATAGAAGCCAGATTTTTTTGAAGTAAGCTTATCTGTTAAACAGTAATCTATGGCTCTCCCTTTCACTCAAATGCTGATTTGAATTCTACAGACAGACCTTCTAACTTTTACCTATGATAATTCTGATAGCTCTTCTCCACTTCTGTAGGATTAAAATTTTGCAGAAAGAAAATATTTTTTTTGCTTTTCACAGACAAACAGTCAATAGGCAATTCACTGTCACTGTGACAGTGTCCTGCTTTCAGGTGACGCAAGGTCTTTCATTGAGGCAGATGTGTGCACTGGCACAGTTAAAATTACTTCTGTCCAGACAGGCTGGTGCTTTCAAAAGAAATTTATATGGTAAAAGTTTCATGGATTTAGTGGAAGAAGGGTTATCTTACTGGTCTGATCATTTGGGAAGATGTAACAGTAGCATATTTTATATAGATATACAAATTAACAATAATGTTGCATATTTTTCTCTGAAATACCTGAGTTTTGCAAGTGTCTATGACATAGTTAGTCAAGCAGATTTTTTTAGGTTGCTGTGTTCTTCCACACGATCAAACTTGCTTCTTTCCTTTATATGCAGCGTAAGTTGATGTGGCAATGCAGGGAAACAGTATAACCTTGTCAAAGAAGAACATAATCTGTAACAAAATGTATAGAAAATTTTAGAATTTTTAGTGTTCATGGTACATGCAGTGTTCATGGAATCAGTATAATTATACATCTGTCATACAGGCAAACTAGGATCAAATCAATTCATGTATACATTATGTATGACAATTGCATATATTTATATTCCTGATATTTTATTATTGTATTTTCCTGAGTCATGGCTAAAAGAAGACAATGAAAGAAGTTACTGTTAGCTACTTGTAATTTCAGATACCCATACTTAAATATCTGCTAATGAGTATCTAGTAACAGCAAATCTGAATGTAATCTAGATAAAACCATGCCAATGCATGCCTCATAAAATAAGAGTTCTTGGGTTATTCAGACTACACCTAGAGTTCCAGTGAGCTTTTGGGTACAAAAAAAGTGATAGACATTATTAGAACATATTGTGTACATTGATACTTTGAGGTTATATTACAAGTTATTTGCTATATGTAATAAGATTTGTCATAGTAGTCGTGTTTTAAGCAGCAGCTGAAGTTCCCTGTGCAACCTGAATCAGCCTGAGGTCACAGATGGGATCTGATGTCTGAATCTTTGGAGTTTCTAGATCTTATTGCAAAATAGGGATTATTGCCTCCCAACATTATTTCAAGATAATTTCGGGATCTGCTCTCTCCTTGAGAGCCATCCCTATTGCATTCATGTGTCTGTAGAGATACCCCTCAGTGTCCCTAATTTCATATGGCAGCACAGAGCTACCTAAGAAGGCACAGAGGCAGCATAATCCTGGTAGAGTTTGGATTGGAAACCACTAGTCTAGGCTGTTAGGCCAAGGCATAACTTATTGAAATAAAGTATTATGAATAAATTGAAATATTATCAATATTTATAAAATATCTTGGACTCACAAGGAAGAAATACAGAGCTTTTAATGTCCCTCACTTCTTCAGAGGAAATTTGTATGCAAGCTGACTATTGCACCAAATTTCAGACAGATATGAATTAAAACCACTAAGTTATGAATGCCTGAGAAACAGAGTACATAGTGGAAATGACAGATGCAGCACAGGAATGCTATAATAACTTAATATTATAAATGCAATAAAATCAGAAATTATCATCTTCATGTTTCAGAAGGAGATTACAACTAGACACAATTTCTTTTGTAGACAAATTCCCTGCTATGTAGCAGCTGCAGCACTCGCAGGTCTTTACATGCCCACAAGAGCAAATCAGTTTTTAAAGAGAGAGTGCATTTGAAATTAGCAATCAGGTTTTTTTAATATTTTATGTCTTTATTATAAGCACGTGTAAAGTTAGAAGTGCTGTCTACTTGAGTAGAGTTCTCTGAAACAGATGTCTAGTGTGTTTCAAATGTGTCTAATACCTTTCTTGGACCTTCTCAGGGCCAAGGAACTTAAAATCATAAGGTAACAAAATGCTTCTTTATTTATTTTAGGTGTTATGGTGATGTTAAATGCAGATACCTTTCAGATTGCCAGCATTTGAGAGCTGTTATCTTTTTCATGCTATGAAAGCCTTGAGAAAGAGGAAAAAGCCATTTACTGACAGACTTGTTAGTCTTCTTCAGAGGCATCCTCTTTTGTCTTCCACACTTTGTAACTGATTACAAGCACACAAATGTGGGATTGTGGTTTTTTTGCTGTCATGAAACACTCTTGGAGAAACGATTTGGAAAGCAGGTTTGTAGGAAACACGGTAATGGGAGTATTTTAAACTCCTTCATCCACATAAGGGAAAAGGGTGTTTCAAGTTGTTACTTGCACTGTAATGTGTGAATGATAGAATACTCTCAAAACTATTAGGCAACTGACCACAAGCTAGTTTTATTGGATAGCAATAGATTACAAGTGTGCATTTCACAATGCACAAATATATACAATATCTATGACAATAAATATATTGAAAGCAGTAGTCTTGCTATCCCTTAGACAATATTGAACAGTTTAATCTCAAGAGACTTAGAAATACAAGTATAATGGGATATGCTTGATAGGGAACATACCTCCTTATTTCTTACTAAAAATTAAATGTCTTTTGAATAGGATCTTTCTTACTTGTCTGTGACTGATGTTAAGACTTGTATCTTACATGTTAAGATGCTAAAACTCACATCTATAGCAAATAAAATAAATAAGCTCTGATAATAGGCATGGAAAATGGGTAATAAATTTATGCTCATTATTAATGAACAGAATTTAAATGTGTAGGTCTCCAAGGACCAGAAAAATATTTTTCTTTCATCATTTCTAAAAGGCTTTGTGTCATACCAAAATTCCTGCATGAATAGGTATAAAAAATCAGCTAATCAGAAATTCACACTAGTCAAATGAAATATTTTGGGTAGGCAATATCTTTCTTCTTGGATTCTTGAATATATAATAAAGCAATCTTAAAATTGTTGAAGAATCTGTGATTTAGTAGCCTATGTAAATTTTCATCAATACTGCAAAATTATGGACTTGTTACTATGTGGAATAACAGAATTTTGAGTACAAACTTAGAGATGATAAATACCAAGAACATGTTAAAACTCTGGCACCTTTTAACCTGTAAAACCTCCTTACTGGCTACTGCAGATAGATTTTCATAATGAAACAGTGGATCATTTCTCGTAAGAAGTTGCAAGGTTGGAACTATTGCATAAAACATGTTAAGAATACAATGAAAAAAACCCATAAGCTGCTTGCTCTCACTTGTTGTAGACCAAGGCTGTGACAGGAACACAAGTTACAGGCTTACTTTTTCCAAAATATTTGCAGGAGAGATGTGGGCGTATTGGCAAGCCCTGCCCCCTGTTCACAGTGGTAGAAGCATCTGTTATTTCAGGGGAATAATTTTGGCTTCTGTTGTTTTAACTGAGTTCTGCTGCTGATACAGTTGTATCCGTGGTAGAACATTTACTGGCATAAGTGTTTGTTTAGAAATGTCATTAGGGTTTTTTTCTCCATCACTGTTATGAAAACTGGTCTACCATCATATGCATGTTTATCAATTTCTTACAATTTTTATAACAAATAATAATCTCTTAGGTGTAAATATGTTGTCAGTTGTTTCACATTATTATTTTCCCTGCAAACTCCATTTCTAACCAAGGAAAACTTTATTGGCTACACTAAGAAAATACTGACAGTAGCAACATGCAGAGACATTGTCAAACCTTACCTGTATTGGGTTTGCTGTAGGAGTATTCCAGTGACTTAAAACAGGAGCTTGCAGAGAGCAACTGAGCATGTTATATTTTCTCCTGCTTGCACTACCCCGGTTACATACAGCCCTGGAAGTCTTATCTCCATTATATTGGCAGTTCAAAGTAAGTTTTGTCCCTGAGGCTTTTCAGTCCAAAAAACCCTCCTCTGAGCTAAATCTTGGTTTAACTCTGATTCAGCTGGCTTCCTGGGGTAAGGTGGAGGGTTGTGGCACATGAAGGACGAGGACGAGGAAAGCTGAAGTTTGTATTGCTGTACTCTGATAAGGGTGTAGTGTCTGGGTTTAAAAGTTTATCTAATGGTGATCCGTGGACTCTTGTGTTGCTGCTTTTTGTTGTGCATGCTGTTTCCCAGGATGGCTGCCACAGCTGAGAGAGGCATTGCTGACAGACTCTGTTTCAGATATGTTTGGTGTAGGCATTACTTGCCTCTATTATGAAAACATTTTCTGGCAGGTTTTTTCTTGGTTTGATTTCTTTAAATAATTGTTTCAAAAAAAAAAAAAAAACAAAAAAAACAAATCAAAACCAAGTAGCTGGATGGAACAAGGTGCTGTTTTAGAGATTGTATAATTATTTGTAGCACAGTGGGCTGGCGTGTATTTGTGTGAAAATTGTTAGAACATGTTTAAAATGAGAAGAAAATAGCAATATATCTGGAAGTTAAAACCTCTTCCCTGCATGTGGCTTACATTGAGTACAATAATGTGCTATGCATTCATTAATATAATACAAAAACACCATCTGTATAGCAAAGATCAAAATAACTTCAAAATAACTTCTATTCATATTAAACCAAGTAGTTTCCCGATACCACACAGCAGGATGAGGAAACACCTTACACTACTTTTCCCACCTCTGGGGTACCATTTCCTTTTGTATTCTCTCCTTACTGGTATCTTACTGGGCAGGGTGACTTTCCATTAAGGGGTAGCTGATTGTGTATCTCTGAGCTGTGCTTTACTCCCTGATTGCATTTTGTTAACTGTGCTATCAATTCTTACCAGAGTGGAGGGACAACCCACAAGAGGAGAGGTGCAGCCCAGAATATTTCGTGCTGGAAGCTCACTTGAAATGGCCTCATGTGCTTTTTCCCACATGCCTTGTTCTAAAATCTTCCCCTATACCTTTTTGTTCATATCTGCTCTGATTTTTTAATTCCTTATTTCTTTTCCCATGGACATTTTTGTTTGCTTGCTTGGTTGGTGAACTGTGTTCTTTTGTTCCTCACTGCAGACTTGGGCTCCTTTCTGGTGTTTCTTTACCATCTCTGGATGCCATTTATTGGAGCCACCAGTGCTTTTGACTTTGGCTTGTCTGTGACTACACTGAACCATTTAGTTCTGGCTTAGACTAGAAATAGACACTAAAAAAAAATCTAGAAATATATTTTTGAACTACACATATTTTTGAAGCAATCTACGCTGGTTTAAAAGGAGAAAGATGTGGGACACTTCAAGTTTTAGGGAGATGTGAGCATCAGTTCTCTTCTCCTCTAGCCTGCCTCTTCATTTCTTTCTTTTTTAGTTGATAACCACTTTTTTCGTTAATTTGATTGAATCTCAGTCAAAACTTCATCTAAAGGCTCAATTCATTTTCAGAAAATCCCCTCAAACTGCATTTCACTTGAATGCCCTGCTAGAAAACAGAATAATTTATCTAGAGAAATTCACGTAGACCCTGATTTGAGTGCAGTGCATGTAGACAGCAGACAGCAAGAACAAGCCATGTTTAGGCTGTCGCGTGAGAGTTGTACATACTGGCTTCAGCAGGAGCAGGACTGGTTGCAGGATTAACTTAAAAGAAGTTTCTCAATACTTAATCCACAGTAGCTGCTGATGGGATGTTTGGTGCATCTCCTTTTACCATTACTGCTCTTTTGCTCAGACCTGGCCTTTCCTAATCCAGAGTCAGTGTTGGTATATGAGTATTTCCAACAAGGTTGGAAAACGTCGATATAGGAAATGAAAGGTAACCTACTTGCTATCTTGGGGAGCCAGGACCTTGGTACTTCACACTGGAACTTGCATGTTTATTTTTTGCACTTTCAAGCTGATGTGAGAGGAAGGATCAAATCCTTTTCAATTTTCAGATAATTACTAAGTAACTTATTCTAAGATTAAATTTGCATTCTTACAGGAAAGCTATGAACCTTGCAATATTTCAATTAGTAATACTTTTTGACTTCAAAATGCTTTCGAATTGCCTGTGACCATATCTGAAAAGATACTGTGAATGTTATAACTAATTATGAGAACTGCATGTTAGCATTGGAACCAGCTAGCTTTGCCTTCCTCAAACAAAAGACAGGATTTCTTGCAGAAAGTCTATCTGTGAAGAGCAATGATCATAAATGATTGGCACGTATCAGAGCAGTTGCAATTTTGGTATCCCAGTTCTAGAACTACTCTGTAATTACTTCCTTTTTTTGCTTCAAAACCTGACTTAGAGCAATAGACTGACTTGCATAAAATGAAATAATAGCCTTGTTTCCCAATGAAGGTTGGTGATGTGCTATAACATGAAGATAAGCAACTGAACTTTGCTTGTTCTCCAAATAACTGCAGTGCTGCAAAGATCTGAAGGAACACCTCATACCTCTGTATCTTTGAGGATGATGTTTTAAGGTGGCTTTCTTTTAGTTTCTAGATGGCTATTTACTCGCTGTAACTGCTTTTCTAGCTTGTCATCCTCTGCATCTAGTTGCTCTGCAGGCATTCAGGCTGCTCAAGGCTTTAGACTTACCAGGCACTGTCCTGTTACTTTGTCCTGCTAGCTGGTAACAGTAGGTAGGAATTAAGGTTCCTGCTTATACCAAATTTTAGCAAAGAACCCAGTTACACTGGCACCATAAGGAGAGCAAAACACAGGGTCTGGTAGTAGAATAGACAAGTTCATCACTAACCCAAATTTGCAGGGGCACAGTTTTTGCAAGTTGAACAAGATTTTGTCAAGGATTCAAAGCCTTTCCATTACACGGAGACAGGATTTTCAGTGGTTATACTCAGGGACAGGAAAAGATAAAAGAAGAAAGTTTTTCCTGCCACTGAGACCCTAAATCTTGAGGTAGAGTCATTCTCTAAGACTGTAGCCAATCTTTAGCCAACAGTTCACTGCTGCAAAAAAAAAAAAAAAACTTAATACAGAAGGAAACAGAAAGAGGGGCAGGGCAGGTGCTGATGGTGAAAGAGCATCCTTTTCTGTTGGGTTAGCAAGTGAAATCAGTTCCCTGTGCAGATAGATGGATAATAAAGGGCAGAGAGGGGCAGGTGCTTGCTAGAGCAGGTGGAAGGGTGGGTGGGATGACCCCTTTTTGGTGGCAGGCAATGCGAACAACTCAGCCTTAAACTGTTACTTCAGCCTTTGTAGCACTCGTGTCAAATACCGGTGATCTTTTAAAAACCAGCATTCTGTTTTGCATCTTTGTTACCATTGAACTGAAGTATCAGCGGAAGACAGGCTTGAGTTTCTGCAGAGATGTATCTGATTCTGTGTTCCACCTGTCTCCTGCTCTTTAACGTGTTTTCCTTGCTTGGGGTGTATATGCACTTGGTGTGTATGTAGGGCACAGATGTTTTACTTAAACATGTTCTTTCATGATTGCAGTATCAGTGAAAGTGAAGGTTTCAGTGCTGACTTGCAGTGTATTTGCCACTTACTTACGTTTTAGGATACCCAGTGGGATATGAGAGTGAACTTGTCCTGCTCTTATTCGAGCTTCAGTGTGCTTACTGTGCACATTCGTGCAATTGCTCTGAAGAAAAAATCCCTACAATAGTCTGTAAACCTGAGCAGCTGTAGTGGCTTTCTCCACAGATAAATGAAAGGATTCTATCCCAGACACCCTGTGTGCAACTGAGCCCTGGCAGCACAGGAGCATAGTCCTGCCTGAAAAACATGCTGCAGTACAATCTGGTCTGCAGTTGGTTCTCTCTGCAAAGCTCTGCTGCTCAATCTCATTGCTCTCCTTCTCTCAGAGACTATTTACTCCTTAAAAACACCTTTTAAACAGCTGCACAAGGTGCATACAAGCAAGCACTTTAAAATAATACAGCTCCTTTAATAGCTAATCTGCAGAGCAGATTGAGCTGAGCTTCTTGATTTTCACAGAGCTGAATGTTTGTCAGATCTCTGTAGCATACACCCTGTGGAAAAGGACTGTCTGCAATCACTTTGGCAGAGCTAGATGCCATGTGGACATCATACAATATCCACAGTTGGTTACTCACAAGTTAGAGATGATGAGGAAGTATTTTGAAAGAATGAGAATTTAAAGGCCTGAACTTCATCCTGAAAAAAAAAAAAAAACAAAACCAACAAACCAAACACAAAATGCTTTGTTTTCAGTATAGAGTCTCTTTGCTGCTGGGCCCTCAGCTTCAGTGCTATGGTGATTTTGTAATCTCTTGAGGAAAACAGGGGAATGATGGGCCAAACTGGACAGTGAAGCAACAAACAATTAATTGCTGAATATTTTTTAAGAATTTTTTTTAATAAGCATAAAGGTTTGTGATGAGTCATCCCAGCTTTCTCCTTGTGTTTCATTTTGCGTGAGTCTGCAAAGAAGATGGAGAGATGCCAAAATTCAGGGAGGGGATCCCATGTAATCCTGTAGTGTGCCAGAGAGGAAAGTCTGGGCAGGATTACATGTGCTCCTGATGTGTTCATTTATGGTAATACAGCTTTGCTATTTGCCAACCAAATGGATGCTTAAAAGAGGAGATTAATAGTGGAGAACATCAGGTCAAACCTACCATGGCTTTTTGAAATAAGACTTATCTGATAAACGGTATTTCTCTAAGATCATTCTGCATTTTAGTTGTTTTACTGCAGGCTCTTGCTAATTGATTGGAAGCTTGGCTTGTGAGGTCAGGTTTGTTCCGTGGTTTTGTTAAGAGTGAGAGCTGTTCAATGTGGTGTGAGGCTGTACAGCCTTTTCAGGCAGCAAATCCCTGCAAAAAGGCCTCATGTTTTCAGTGTCACATTTACATGCTTTTGATGTGCACCTGTAGCCCTGGGGGTAGGGACAGCACACGGCCTGTGGGCACTGAGCCTAAGCTGGTGCTGGGCTTCAAACTTGCTTGAGTTTTGAGCGAGTGCATGAATGTCCCCATCCTCAAGTCCAGTTTGTTTCAAAATATACAATGCCCAAAGAAGCAAATTCCTTAAGGTGTCATTTAGCATCAACTGTTTAATTAGTTTTACTGACAGAAGAAATGAGTGTCATATGTCAACATAGAAACTAATTTTTGTTTTGAGAGTGTATTACTAATAACACATGAAAAAGCATGGAAATACTTGATGTGGATCCCTCTTCTGCAAACAGAAAGACTATCTTTGGTGCAATATTTGCATTTCATAAGCTTTACTGAGATTTATATCAAGTGTAAAGAATATGATAAACTGTTTTGCAGAATTTAATAGGAGATAAACACGAGTTTTAGTGCTAGGAGAGATGGCTGTTCAGTGATAAAATTAAGATTACTATTAGCAGATAAAATTTTGTATTTTCCACAATACTCTTTGTTTCCCAATTTTAATATAAAATGCTGTCAAAAAATGAACTTAAAGTGTAACTTGATTCAGCGGGATGGAGGGGGTGTGAAGGAATTAAGAAACAAGAAAATTTTATTTTTAATACTTTATTTTTTGTTTAACTTCTTTTTACTTGACTGTTGGTGTGTAGTGAATCATCCACTCTTTCTCAATAGATCTTAACTCTTTCTTTTAGTGGGATGAACAAGGCAACTTCATGTGTAAAAGTTAATTCTTAGTAAAACAGGAGATATTTCTAAAGAGAGTAGATAATCTAGATAAACAGCAGGTTTCACAGTCACCTGCCTTTTACTTAATCTTTGCTGAGAGTAGATTAGGAAATGGGTTAAATCAAACGAGCATGCTTTCATTTCTGAGGCTTCATTCCAGGCTAACACTGAGCATAAAAAAATGCTGGTTGCCATTTCATGGAGGGAAGGTTGCCAAATCCATGAACTCTTCCCAGACCCTTTTGCTGGCATACAGGGAGTTGTTGGCAAGGCAGCATTTCAAAAATGCTCCCACGTCCACTACATGAAGTGTTTAGTAAGTGCCAATGCCCTTTCAGATTTCTACGTGATAATTTTTGGTGCCATTTTTTGTAACCAAACCTAACGTTATCTGAGGAAGAATCTCACAAATTCCCTGTCATAATATTTTACTGTGCTCTAGGTGCTTTCACTGCCAGTTCTTAGCAGCTTTGCAGAGGCAGACGTTGCCCTCCATTTCAAGAGGAATGCACCATCTCCCTGAAATGGCAGCTCTGGAATGGATCACTGGGTGTGTTGTCAAGCCGTATTTAAAAGGAAAAAAAAAAGAGGGGGGTTCAGAAGCTTTCATAGGCTCAGAGTACAGAAGGTGGAAGACTTTGCCAGACAAACATGTCTTTAAGGCCTTTACCCATCAGGAAAATCTCAGATTTTCCTGCCAGCACTCAGGATTGCCCAAGCAGTGTCCATAACCACCTGAAGTCTGAGTGCCCTCAAAAGGCTTTGAAAATTCCCTGCTGTCAGTAGGAAAAGTCTTTGTACAGCACTAGTGCCTCCATGGCCATGTTTTTGTTGTACACCACTGTGGGAATCCAAGATATCCCTCTGACTTCCCTGGATGGTTTGAGACCCAGGCAGGGGGCTCAGGAGCCTTGGCACAGTGCCTAAAACCCCTGTGCCTTGGATTTCTCTCCCTGGGAAAAACTACCACCCTTACATGAAGAATTACAAGTCACAAAAAATAAGTAGAGTGTAAGTTAGATTTTTACAAGGTGAAAAGGTAGGTTTTTAAGATTGTTTTTAATAAGGGTCTGGGGTCAAGATGGAGGAACTTGGGTGTGTTCTGTCCTTCTTCCTCCTTCTTCCTAGCATCCATCTTTTAGGTGATGTTAGCATTTCTGGATTGGTTTAGAATAGAACCAGATTGTACAATATAAGTGATAGCTATTGGAAGATAATTGTAAATAATGTTTACGTAGTTTTTAGTATAAAAGATAGTGCCCACTCTGGGGACAGGCAGTGTGCCTGGGGCTGACTTGCTGGAAGGACTACAGCTAGTCAGGGAAAGAACTTTTAGATTAGATAAAATAAACCACCTCTGGAAACAACAGAAGATGCCTCCTGACTCTTTCTCTGGTGCTCAGGCTGGAACACAGAGACTCTAAAACATACACAGGTGGTCGGCTCAGGTTCCAGAGACACCACTGGCCCCACACCAGATGCTGCTGCTGTGGCCCCAAATGGTGATGATGAGTGTGAATGTTGGACCGCACAGGTGCCCAACAGTGCAGGCTTGTGAGGTTCATTTTCACACATAACATTCGTTATTACATATCCTGGAATTATTTTGTGTTTTAACCGTGTTAAGTGTTCATCTCACTGACTTCAGCATTTTATGAAATTAAATCTCCCCAAGCACCCTGTTGTTTCATGCCATGAAAATGCATTTCAGCAGGTGTCTTCCTGAAGTGTTTAGTGAAAGCCTTTCTGCAGGACTAAAATGTTTTAGTATCCAGGTGAAGTAAACTGAGTAATATGGGGAACTTTAGTCTTGTTGCTATTAACTGCCCTAATTGTACCATGTTTAACAGTCAACAAGTTAAGTACTCCTTCATGAAGGGCTTGTAGGTGCAATGACAGAAGGGTATGACTGAAAGATGGACTTATTTTGGGAAACCTAATTATAATGGCATCATTTTGCTTTTCTATAATTGTTGCCCAATTTTGCCATGCTCCCAGTGTTGCTATTAATGTCTTCCTAAATGTCAAATTCAGACTGCTGATGGTGATCATCTCATGTCATATTGCTAAATATATGCAAGCTGTTAAGAATGTCTGATGTAAATGTTATGCCAGACCTTCTACATATGCATATTAGAAGATTTCTTATGCTAAATACCTGCTATCAAATACATACTTAACTATTTTCCTCAGTGGCATACAAAACAAATTGAGGCTTTTTTTTTTTTAGGAGTTATCAGTCTATTGTATTAAATGATCTGTGGTAGGAAAGATCTCATTTCTGAATGGTTGTGACACTAAGGGATGCTAAGTAAGAAATTCCAGATGTGTCTTCACTTTCAACTGAAAGCTACTGTCATTTCCTTATAAATGTTTCTCTGAGAGATCTGAATGCATCCAAATACCACCTAGCAGTCAAATGAAGAAAAGCAAAAAATGTCTCAGGGACATTCTTAGTAAAACTTTCTAATATATATTTTTAAAAAGTTGTTCCTTCTAGTCTGGTAAATTCAATACAGCTTCAATTATTAATGTTAAATAACTCTTTCTTCTGAGTCATTTTAGAAATGAAAAGTCACTTTAAGACATAGGTTCTGAGGGACTTTGAATTAGTTGGCCGCATGTGAATGAACACTTACTGTGTGTAGCGTAAGTTGTGTTCGGTTCAAATTCTTGGAAGCGCCTTGTGCAAAGTTTTCCTCTGATATATATTGAATTTCATGCATTCAAGCTACTTGAAGCATACAATATTTGTAATTTGGATTGAAACATCAATTACATGCTGTTGGAGCTGCTCTTTAAATGCTTTCCTTTGTGAGAAATCACCTATAGCTTCACAGTGTAAATAAGATTGCAAACATAACTGAAAAATTAGTTAGTATCTTGTTGCTACTGAAAATGGTTGCAAATGACTGGGGTGATTATGTACAAAGGGAATAAGATTTCACCTTTATGATGGTTTTGTGATGTTTCCAGTGGCCTTTAATATCTGCCATTATGCTATTTTCATAGTTCAAAAGCAAGATCTGGAAATTTTAGAATTATAAATGAATTTATTATTTTCCCCACATCTGCCCCCCCCCCAAAAAAATGTCTGAATTCTAGCACATAAATACATAATTGTGGGATTTCAAAGTGCCTGTATCCTGTTAGAACAGCAAACCTTTGGATATCAATTTTGGAGAAATGAGGGATGCCATTTGTTTTTATTAAGCTGGGATTTGAATGTTTGGAGAAAGCATTGGGGGAGGCATTTCTTTTGGAAATGGAAGTAATATTCCTCATTTGTGATGTTAAAAATGTTATTTTTGCCATAGTTACAATCTCTAGTAATAAACCTAGGAATATGTGCCTAAAATAAATATGCTTATTTTCAATTTCTGTTTATAACTTTGTCTTTGTATTATTTTAAATTTCAGGGTGTTTTCTGTGTAACACCAAAACCAGAATTGAATATACTGCTCTCTAAATGTGCCATTGTTTCTTTTTGATGGAAAGGGCAGTGTATTGATTACAGAATACTGAGGCATTGAAAACTCTTTGTTCTATTATCAAGTCATAAGGGAAATTAATGAGTGATGTTTTTCAGTCAAGGTACTTCAGAATAAAGTTTAAAATAACTATTTTAGCTGACCACAAACAAAGACAAAAATAAAAGAACAAATTTGTAATTCAGCCATTTCTTCCCTTTTTCTTTATCCAATGAACATCTTTCCATCTTTTGTGCAGCTTTCCACTCTTGACTGTTTGTTTAGTCATGTATTCCAAATATGAAATCTGGGTTTAGACTTGTCTTATATCCCAACCAACTTTCTTCACCACAGGAAATTTTAATTCTTTTTGTATTTTTCAGTATCCGGCTTTGAGGCATTTTTTGCTATTTCTCTAATTATGCTTATGAGGTGACATTTGGGGAACCCTTAGGGACTATTGGGAAATATTTTTGTAAAGATTGCTGTTTAGTATAGGATGTGGAAATAATTAGTTATTTTATGGTGATTTGTGTTTGTTTACAATGAAATTGTGTCCTACATTTAGTTAGGTAAGGCCAGTGCAGTCAGTCTCCTTCATGCAGTAATTGTTGTCTTAAGAATTCAGTACAATTTATTTTAACTCAGGCTTATAATTTTAGTGCATTTTGTGCTCATGGTAAACATGATTAATCTTAAATGTGTCTGAGAGTAAGGATCACTTTATGAACTCAGCATTGTAACTGTTGGTCTTCATTTCAATGTCTTTTGTTTCAGCATAAGCATGAGGATGTTTTTGTTATGAAGGATTCTTGCAAGAAGTCCATATGCTGAAGAAGATTAAGGTAGTGTGGAGAAGCTGGTAAATACGGAGAGATGCAAATAGCAGAAAAGGAAAGAAAGTTTTCTGAAGTGTTACAGATCTAATAATAATGGAAATAAAGGAGGAAATTACAGTATATATTGAAAAAAATGTGTAGGTTGGAGAACAAAGTAAGAATAGCATTTCTCTGAAGAAAGTTGTCTAAGTCCTAAATTTTTTTTGATAGTAGACTGGCCACAGTGCTGAGAAATAACACGTATAAAAGCAAGGAGAGGAAGGGGGTAATTTAGTTTCTTTCTACCTCTAACTTAGAACTGTAGCCTTTATGTGAGATTCAGTTGAACATGGAAGCTGTGCCGTAGATTTAAATGCAGTATGTGCTTCACCATGTCCTGAACTGTGAATCAGGAGCAGCTGAGCACATGATGACCCTCTCTCACTTTGGGTAGATCAAATAAGAACATTCAGTAACTTCCCTACTGTAATTCAATAAAAAAAAATTTGGCTATCAGTGGGGAGGATTGAACCTAATGGTGAGAAAAAAAGTGCATACCTGAAACTTGTAAGAACCTTTTCACTACAGCATTGGGTGCAGTTGAATATAGGCATTATTTTCCTCTTTAATTGTTTTGAGTTGTCTAGTGCCAGTGCAGTCCTTCTCAAGCCTGCATTTTGTAGTGTGAAATACAGTCAGTGGCAGCTGCCATCTACAGCAGGTAGGGTGCCAAGAGGACCCTGTCCATGCAGGTTGGATGGATCTATGGGCATGATTGTCTCAAAATCCAGTCTTTCATCCTTCTGAGCACTCCCTCCCTTGCAAAGATTACACCTGTGACAGCCCCACAGAGATATTTGTTGCTGCTCATGATATTGTTAATATTAAATATTAAAATTAAGTATAAAATATTAATATTTTAGTAGTCATACGAGTCTCCACACATCTTTAGAACCTCTTTGTGCTAAGCACTTTTCAGCCATGTAGAGGCACAGCCCTGTTGTGAAGAGCATGTTATGTGAAACAAAGGATCTGTGAAAAACAGGGAAGGGTGACTCAGTCACGTACCTCTATAATATATTTTGATTTTATTTTATGAGTAAAATTCCAAATGTTCCTATTTCCTTTTCAGCCAAGCTGTTGGTTGGCTGATTTGGAAGGAGAAACTGTAAAGTAGGTATGGATTTGGATTTGACTGCCCTTCCCATATACTTACGCCCATTTCTGTAGCTTATAGAAGCTTGTCGTTTCACTTCTAAATTTAAAAACATAATAATTTCAGGTGTTCAAAAATATTAAAGAGATTGAAATTTATAGGTGATGTTCCTGGCTGCCCCTCTCTTGTATTTTACTGTACAAAGAGTATCCCAGTGCTACAAATACACCTCTTGTAGCTAAAGTCTACTGACTTTAGTCAAATTGGTGACAGTACAAATTGATTCCAGACTGAGGATCCAAATTTATTGTAATTGTTTGAAAACAGATGCTGATTCAAATTACTGCATTTAACAGCTAGAATTAAAATGCCACTGTCTGGTGGTAAAGCATTGATTTGGATGACTTGAGGTGTGGAGTGAACTGCTCCAAGGGGAGCCTCTGCTGTGCCATTTGTGGCTGTGCTGCATAGGAGAGGCAGTGGGGCAAAGGCACAAGGAGGAGGCCATTGCAATAAGATGACCCTGCAACCTGGCTAGTTTTGAACAATGGGGCCTTGGGGAGGCCCATCCAGGAGGAGAGTCTGCCTGTCAGGGTAGACAGACAGAAGTTGGACTGTGTTTTCTTGCAATTACACTGACCAGGAATAAAATTTGTTTAAATAAGATTACCTGAGGCTAGCCAGTTTTTTGTAGCATTGCCTGAGCAGAAGCAGTTCTGGGAAGAGAAATTCTTTATTTGTAATGACTTTTGTGCAGATTATTATGGTCCCTATTACACAAATCCTCACAATGCACTCTGGTGATTAAGCATCTCTGTCATGCTAGAACTACTGAATTCAGTCATATAAAATATACACCAAGCAGAAATCTATACACCAACATCCGTATCATAGGCTGGTGGAACATGGGTCTTGGAAGGACAGCAGAGTTTGGCTTTCATTAGGATTTCTTCTACTTCTGAAGGAGCACCTCAATAAACAGAGATAAAGAGAACCTCCTGTGTGGGCATGTGGCACAGCAGCTGCGTAGAGGTGGGTAGATGATTCACTACTGCATTTTAGCTCTAGTTGGCTTTGTTATTTAGCCCACATACTCTGGTGTCTGTGTGTGTGGTTTCAAAGGTATTGTCTTCCTGTGTCTCCTTGCTTGAAATTCCCTAAAGGACTTCCCCCACTCCATTAGAAAGTTAATCATTCTGCTCCATAGAATTAACAACAATGCAGCTTGTTTCCTTTTGCATTTTTATGACAGTATCAAAAGTTTCTGACCAGTTTCCCTGGATTGCTGGCAGGTGTGTCTGGTTTGTATTGCACTTCATCCTCTGCTCTTGGTCAAAAAGGGCAGTCCATCCATGCTTCTAGCTTTGCTGTGTGCTCTGTTGAGTGTCACATTCATTTTCTCCCACTATCCTTAACCTCTTTTATCAGTGCTGTAAAAATTGATAATGTATTGAAGTGTTTCTGTTTCTGGTAAATTTAAGTATGAAAAAATGTTATTTTAAATATTGTGTCTTATTCTAGATAGTATATGTTTTCTGCATATTAGTATTTCAGATGTTGTCTGGTTTTAAATGGTTTTGGGTTTTTCTAATTTTTTTTAAAAATTAAACCAGACATCTCCTATACATAGCAACTGCATAGTGGCAGCAGCTTTTGCATGAAATATATGTCAACATTTTGTATTCTGTGCTCAAGGATAGTATCATACTTCATGAAAACACTAATGTTTAAGTGTTTTGTTTTTGGGGGGCTTCTAAGCATTACGTATTTTATCATCTAGTTGTTTATGATAACATGAGACTGTGGCATTTTTATGAAGTTCTATGTTGACTTCCATACATACATTATTGCAAAACCAAAACTTACAGTTTTGTGGTCTCTGTTTTTATTGCCCCACTCCTTCAAATTAATCACTGAGGAAATAATGTTTAATATTTAAACTGCCATGTTTTCAAATTGATATCTTGTCAAAACCAAAGAGGGTCATGGCCACTCTGTCCTGTGAAGCAATATGTTTAGCCATACTAGCTCATCATGCTGTCACTCTTCCATGCTTCTTTGCTTTAGCTTACATGACTGGTCATCATCATTTTACTAATTCTTAAGAATGTGCATGGTCCAATCTCTCTGGCTCTTTTCATTAGTCCTGTTACTGTAGTATTACACAATTCCATGGTGTCCTTCATGTGTTCCCGTGTATTCTTCTCATCTCTGAATCAACAAGTGTTACTGAACTATACAGAGTATGGCAGAGCTTAGTGGAAACCCATGACACCATTGGAGCTGTTGAAAAGAAACGTGTTGATTCACCCCAAAATTATTTGCTGCCCCTTTCATTTTCTCCATGGTGGAGTCTTCAGCCCCTTCCACACTTCTGTCAGTAGGTGAACATTGTGTTTGTCTATTAGTTAGTAGCTTGAACAGGGAGCTATAAAACAGTTCAAGGGAACTTTTTGCTCTTAGCAGTCACTAGTGCCCTAAGTGTTACCTTCTTGAAGCTCTTGTTTCCCTTTTCAGAGTTAATCAGAAACATAAAGTCTTATTTTTTCTTGGACCTACAAGCACTGAAAAGCAACAAAGGATTAGCAGAAATCACTAAACTTCTTATGGCGTACAAGACTTGGTCATCTCATTAAATATTTACCTATGCTCTCTTTTTTTTCTGCACCTGTCATGTTTCTCAGGAAGGACAGGGTACCTTATCACCACATCTACTTCTTATACCTCTTTGTGAAGTAGCAATGGGAAGCTCAATCTTTTTTAGTGAGTCAGACATGGAAAAATTCTTGTTAGTTTAAGCATTTCTCACTTCTGCAGGAAAATTTTTTAAAAATCTTTTTAAATTCTGTTTTTCTAAGTATGGCAAACCTTTGTGGTACCTCAATCCTGTGAGTTTTGTTTCTAGTGTTTCTGTTTGGGAATTTTTTTTAACTCTTTGGTTTGATTTGGGGGTTTTGTTGGGGCGGACATTGTTGTTAGCCTTCTAGTCTGTGTCATTAATGTGGTTTAAACACATTCATAATGAGATGTTTCCATTTTGCAGTCTTATTTCTTTTCTGAACATAAGACTACAATCTTGAGAAATTTATATCTGATTTTGTACTGGTTTGTGCATCTACTGCATACAGGTTCCTGTACTCTTCACATTGTATTCTTGGTCTCGAGTGTCGTTGCAGCCTTGACTGTTGCCAGTGTTGCCATGGTTCTTCTGCCATTTGGGTCACTGTGTGTTTTAAAAGTACTGAACTTCAGTATATCCCAAAGAGTACTTTCTGACCCAAATGGAGAATTGAAAGTACAGGTCTTGGAACCTGACTGCAAAAAGGAGCTGAATTTGTCTACCAGCAAGATCTATGTACTGAAGATGTTGTTTTAAACTTGTCCCCATAAGGTGGAATATTCAAATTATGTTTTCTGAATCATTTAGCTTTGGAGGGTCAAAGCTCTGCTCTGTTTTTCTATGTTACTGTGCCTTGGAACATCTGGCTTTTCATAAACTATTCTTATATGTATTTGTGGACTTCTCTAGTTTTGTTTCAGAAAGCTTATAAAAATTTTTAGAGAACATGTATGCGGAGCTCACTGTATAACCAGAGCATCTTATGATGAAGATTCCAAATTAATGAAGCTTTCTCATGCTTCTATTTCTTTGATTTTTGTCAAGAGGGTTGCTGGCTGCTCACTTCTGTATGTTGATGCGAACATTCGTATTTCAATAATATTCTGTCCAAGGTTTGGTATTAATTTTCTGCTACAAGTCTTTCCCAGCATTCCTTTTATCCTGTACAGTTAAAATACTGTGGTGATATACTCAATATGGCTGTTGAACCTCTCTGCTAAGCTACAAGTACAAAATTTTGATCATATTTTTATCTAGCATCTCTGTGCTTCAAACTGCTATCTTGATGCATAGCAACTATTAAGTAACACAACTATTAAGCAACTGCACTTAAAATCTCCATTACATTGCTACTGCCATTAACTTTTTATTCTGTTTTCTCAGGTTTGGCCAAAATTTGACTATTTCTGTATTGAAAAGAAGGCATTTTCTTGTGTATGACTGATTATTTGACTTTTTTAAAAAATTATTTTCTATTTGAATTAATTAAATCTGATGACTGATTCTCTGCTTTCTATAAATTTAGTGAGTAGCTTATCTCAGAAATTCACATTAAAATGCAAGTAGATGAGATGATTTCTCTGAGTAAGTAAAATAAGTTGAATAGAGGAATATCCTTGTCAAAGAAACCTGAAAGGAAACTTTATAACTGAAATTGTGAAATACAGTTTCAGATATCAGCTGTTTTGAAGAAAATAAAAAGTTGAGGCCAGAAAATAAAGAAAACAAGCATCAGCAGTTATCATAAAAATCTTGTGTCTGATTCTGCTTTTTTCCTTCCCTTTCACGTGTTGTGAATGTTGACACTGGACTTAATACAAAAATTTTGTAGGAGTCTCTCACCAGAACCTTTACCAATGCTGAAAATTACAGTAATTTCACGACTATAAGGTGCACCAGATTATAAGGTGCACCTCTGGGAGGTGGCAAATTTCACAGCTTTGTACATTATATAAGGCGCACCGAACTATAAGGCGCACTTTTTTTTTCAGCAATGAGCTTCGCCATGTGCAACAAAGTAACGAAGTACTGGCAGGTGCTCACTTTACAATTTTCACAGATTGGTGTAGCCTTTAAACAAAGCCCCAGGCGCCCTCCCCATGCCGCAGGCCTTGGCACTTGTGCCTGCCCCTGGCGCCGGCTGGCAAGGCGCAGCTTGGGATGACCACGGCTCGTGGCAGTTCGGGGCCAGCGGCTCCCTCCCTTCCAGCACAGCTTGTCCCGGACTGGGGCCACCTCCCTTCCGGTGTGGTTTATGCCGGGCTGGGTCTGGCTCCTTCCCTCCTGGCACGGCTCGTGTCAGGATGGGGCCGGTGGCAGCTCCCTCCCTCTTTCTCTGCGCGACTCGTGCCGGGCCGAGGCTGGCAGCAGCTCCCTCCCTAATGACACAGCTCGTGCCAGGCCGGGACTGGCGCCAGCTTCTTCCCCCCCATGCCCAGGCTGTGGCTGGCGCTGCCTTTTCCCCTCACACTCGGGTCGCTGCCGCCAGGTGCGCTGAGCTCGGCTCAGGGCTGTTGCAGGCTCGCACTTCCAGGTTGGCAAATTTTGAAACTTTGTACATTATGTAAGGTGCACCGGACTATAAGGTGCAGTTCTGGGTTCAGACCAAAATTTTAGTCAAAATGGTGCGCCTTATAGTCATGAAATTACTGTAATTTCCAGAGTTGTTGTCTAGGTCCTCTGTAGTGCTCAAGTCGTTCAATTCTCTAATTTGGTGGCAGGTGGGTGAAATTAAATTAAAAGGACTTCAAAATATGCTTAAACTTAAGGGTAGGAGTGAATTAGGTCTTGTGTTCTGGGCACAGCACACTTGAATAGCTCCTTTGAAGGAATCCTACCCTAGAGGGCTCAGCAACTTCATGCTCATTAAAAGTAAGAATCATAACTTGACCCTTGGCAATAGATTCTCTATGTGTTCGACTGTGTTTAGATGAGGCAAATAAATGCAGTGCTTTAAATGCTGGTGCAATTCATTTGGGATAATGAAAGAAAAACTTGTTTCCTTCTACGTCAAGACATTTTCACTCCCAGTACTGCTACTACACATTCAAGGGCACTGACGTAGAAAAGCGTGGCATTACCAGAGTCAGCAAGTCCTTAGGGACCATTGTTATTTTAACTAGTGCGACAGAAACATGCTCTGAACAAGGTAAGAGGGCAGCAGCCTGAAAACTTCTCCTAGCTGCCCCTTTCTCAGCCGCGCAGTCGCTAGTGAGAAGTGTCACTGACACGACTTGGTGGCAGCCCTTACAGTGCTGGATGGCTGCAGGCGGCTCTAATTATTTGTTGAAGTCTGCTGATAGCACAGCAGGCAGTGTCCCATAACAGTGCCGCTCAACTTCACAATTTGCTTCCTGCTCAGAGGTGAGAAGGGCTATTGAACAAGAGCTGTAGGATTATTGGAGGTGTTGAGAGGAGCTGCTGCCTAGAGGGATGGCTGTTTTGTAAAGGTGTTTTCTTTGAAAGCGCATTTTAGCAACTATTTCTGTATTAACTCCACAAAATATTTGAAGCTATATCTGCTTTTTAGGTAGAAAATGTCTATGAAGTAATTTCAAGATATTTAGAAAATCTTTGTGGGTTTTCCCTATTCTTTCTTTGTCCTCTTTTCATGTTCCAAATTACATTTTCTGAGAATTAAATAATAATGGGCCTGTTTTGACAAAACTCCTTAGCCACTGCAGTATTACAGCCCAAAGAGAGTGTGGGAGTCTTCTAGCAGTACACTGGATTTCTTGTCTGATAATTCTCGGGAACAAAAGTATGATTTCAATGCCTAAAATCCCAGCCATATTTTCAGGTATTTACTGAGAAAAAATTATCTTACTTAATTGGAAATGGTGACTGAATGCACCCTAATTTTCAAGTACAACTAAGTTTAGAGAATGTCTCATATAATCTTTAGGTTTATATAACCTAAAGTCTTTGTGATGTTATTTCATCTCTGTCATCAATTTGTGAGAAAATTTGGAAGCTTTTGTTCTGTTGGAATGTATAATTGAGTTTTCACAGCTATATCTTAATTTTATTGTCTTCCCTTTTTTTTTCCCCCAGCCTTTTTCTCACTTTCCTATTCTCTTGTATGTATGCAGTCATTACAGAAACAGAATTTATGGCATTTTGTAGTGTCTCTACACCATGGTGTGCATAATACCATGAACAAAGTAACAAAAAGTCAGATGGTGTTTTTTGATGGTGTCACACAAAAAATTACTGCAGACATTAAATAGTAACATTGTTATGTGCCTCTGATCTTGACAGATACTTGGTCATAATTGTAGCCTGTCTGCAAAGATTTTGTATCTCATATTTAAGAAATAAAACATGGAATAATCATCAGTGCATGAGAAATTCTTTTGTTTGTTTTAACACTGTTAATACTTGTTAACATAAACTTTGGTACTTACCAGTTTCTAATTTTTTTTTTCTAATTCTGGCGAAGGTTAGCCATATATTAACTTTTACATTCTTGCAAATATAAAAAAAAAAGAAATATTATTTCTGATTTTGGCATGTGGCAATACTCAGATCTAGGTTACTTTGCTGACTCATTTGCAGGCAACTTCAGACTTTGGGTGTTTGATTTTTCCATTCTCCCAAGGCTTAGGCAAGCTGCCCCAGCCTTCAGTTTCTCTCCTGTCACTGTCAGTACTTTCTGTAACATGGCAGGGACGTGCTCTGTTCTACTGTCATTTTAAGGTCCTACAGATTTCATATTTAGTACTGTCTTAAGTGTCACAGCTTTTATTAGGAGGAAAAGGATTTCTTTGAATAATTAAAAAGGGTCATGTTTCCTCTCCTGGTGCTGATTTGAATGAACAGGGAATTGTGCTGAACTGTGTCACTGTCAGTGAAGGCTGCAGTCAGACAAGCACTGCTGGCAGCGGCAGAGCCACGTAAGAGGTTTCTGCTGCCAGCTGCTTGTCCAAGCCTTCCTCTGTGTGTGCCAGCTAAGTGCCCTGGTAGCTGCTCCCTAACCTGGACTGTGCAAATGGTCCCTCCTGCATTTCTGATAACAAAGCCTTTATAGCCTGCGATTTTGACACTGGTGGTTAGGAAATGAGTGTGGTGTTGGGATGTTTAGGGATGCTGTTCCCCCCCACCTCTGCCAACTCCCTGGGCATTGAGCAGCTGGAAGCAATGACCTCTTCAACCCACTCAGATGCATCCAGGGCAATACATCTGCTGATGGCTTCAGGCAGTCAGAGCTTTCTTACGACTTGGGAGCCTCAAGGGATTTTGGTCAGTCTCATTTGTGGGTAGCGAATGGCCTGGAGATGCAATATATTCAGTAAGAGTAAGATAAAGAAGATAAAGATAATGCTAAGATATTCAGTAGCAGAATTCAGCTCTTGCAGTTTTGCTGGTGAAAACTTGGACCTCTGTGAGTTCTCATGCACGTAAGGTAGGGGCCTGAAATTCTCATTGTAAGCGTATGCATGTTTTTAGAGCTCTCACCTGAATTGCAATCCTCCCAGATATATAAGCAGGTGACTTAACTGTGATGCAACTTTGTGTCTGGGGTATATACTTCTAAGCAGACTATTTTCCCCTTCTTCATTACAATTTGAAGTGTGTTACATGCTTATCAGGCAACAGAAATAATCTGCATAATGGTTCTGAATAGAACTAAAGGAAAACAGCTTTAATGTTTCACCAGGAATACATCCATTCCCAATCAGGGCAAAATAGAAATCCTCAAAATTTTCACAATTGGCAATACAAAAAATCCTCAACAATTCCATGGTAGTTCCTTAGAAATATTTCTGAAATATAATTTTGAAATTCTTTGTTTAAACTATATGAAATAACTTGTAATGCTGATTGGATTACATTTAGAATCAATGTACTTTAAATAGGTGCATTTCTGAGGTATTTCAGACTGATGACTGAGGAATGCTTTGGAGTGCACAGCTTTGTAGCACCTCCAGAAAGCTTTGCAAATGAAGTGACTCCTCCAAAGATAAGGAGCTCTTGAGGATAGTAATTAGGACTTTTAAATCCCTTCTGGAAAGAGGGTTTTGATGCAAAAACAAAGACAAGAGTATTGCAATGCCATTCTTTTAATATAGGGGTACTTCAAAATGCACACTATCTAAAGCTGCAGATTTACAAAATACTGTTTCAGAATATGTGATGTTGGTTTGATTGGCACAGAAATGGACCCATACTGAAAAAAAGGGCATATTTAAAAGTTGCATAACTGAAACTTGATAATTGGGGTTTTTTTCCAATTTTTTGCTCCCCCATATTTTTTTTATTCTGATTTATAAGTGTTCTAAGTACAATAATATAAAATCATAGTAAATGCAGCTTAAGTAAAATGTCTGTTATTAAAGCAGGAAACATAGATTTAGCATCACTTCTCTCATCTTTGTTTTGAGCTGTAACAAAACAAAACCAGTCCCTTCTTTCCTAGCTATTGCAGATTATCTTTAACAAGATGATTTTACTTGAGATGTGCACACTTGCTTGGTACCTTCAGAAATCACAACTGAATGCTGAGTTGAAAAGGAGGATTCTTATCCATTCATTTCATATATTTGTCAGAGTGTCTCCCTTCATAATACTTAGATGAGTGCTTAGGTCACAGTACACTGAGTTTCAAAGGTTGAAACCAAATTTATGTCAGCTTGTGTTTGCAACCATGTAGAGAATAATTTTGATACTTTGGTGGAGAATTGTGAGGAGGATAGGAGGATAATAACATATGATTTCTTCTTGTATACCAAAATGTGTGTGTTTAAAAACAAAAGTTTTTCTATATGTTTCTATATAACATGTTAGATTATTTATCTAAATTCTGTTTTAGTGAAAGAAGAAGAGGAACAGGGAAAAGAGGAAAAGGCATTACTGCTAAAGCTGCTCTCTGAAGGGAGGGTATTGCTGCAGTTTGATATTCAAGCTTTTAGCAGTGCCCATCAATGTTTGTTTAGGTCTACTGAGCCTACAGTAACAGTCATCTTATTTTATCCAGTATTGGCATTGTCTGACAGGCTTATGGTATGGCAGCAGGCCAGTGGCTTCTTGTGGCTTCAGGGAGCAATCTTAGTGTAGCATCCACCAGGATTGCCTTGCACCTGCACTGCAGGAGCCACTGTCAGACTGAGCCATGGCTGAAACTTTTTTTCCCCTCACTTGCAGAATATTGGTCAATAATAAGATAATGATTTACAAGTAAGAAAATGTAAAGTATGGTTTTTTTCTAACATTATGAGTTTCATGCTTTGTTTTAATACCCAGCTTTTCTTTCTACTATGTGACAGAGGAATATGTTCTTCAGTTTAACAAGACAGATGTGTGTTTTTTTCCATATAAGGCTGTAGGCAGAGCTGATCAAGCTAATCTAAACCTTTGTTTTCAGTTTTAACATCCTGGCCACACACATCTTCCTTCACACGTGTGTTGGTAGGAGTTGGTGTGGTAACTACATGGCATTAAAAAGGTGAAAAGGAAGCAGGTCTATTTAGACCAGTATCTCTGCTTCTCTAATTGAAGAGTCCCTGTCTATACACCTTACTGCTTCTGGCATTTTAATGACAATGAAAGCAGCATTTTTCTCATGCGTATAATTTCTGTGAATTAAGATTATTCTTCAGTCTTTAGGCTGTATTTATTCACCAGAGAAAGTAAAGCAAGCAGTGAACTTCACAGCAAAGCAAATCCTGTCAGAATGAAGGGTTACAGACCAAAGGAATATATTTAAATCCTAATTAATTACCACTGCTTTAAAAATGAGAAATTCCAAAAATTCACTGTACCTACTCACAAGGGTAATGTTTAGAAATAGTCCCTGGTGCTGCAAATGTTTTGCTAGTCCTTGCAAATCCAGATCTTCAGCAAATGGCTTGAGGAAGTAAGCAGAGAATTCAAAGTGCTGAGCTTTAAAACAGGCAGGGGTGGTGGGCTTGGGGAATGGAAGGACAAGAGGGTTTTTATTTTGTGTTGAAATTTGTATTTTATTTTTTTCAAAATGGATTGACAAAGAGAAAGAAAAGACATACAGTCAGTACATCTGCAAATGGCTACAGGCGTGTGTAACCCACTGAATTAAATGAATTTCCCTACAGGCACAGAGATCTGGCCACATGAAGGAGATGTGGGATTCACTGCATAGTTAGATTTAGAATTTTTTTTTTCCTTTTACATTTTTGTTCACTGTATTTTTTTTTTCATTTTCTTTGTGCACATACCCACATCTCCCAGGATTCCTTTTTCCTCTTTCTCAGTTAGAATGCACTGTTACTCAGTCTACAGAACAAAGCTACAATTACCTTGTTAGAAGGAGATAATCTGTGTGAGCATACATGCTCAGATCTTTGAGCATATAAGCAAAGGTGAAGGGCAGAAGGGCTCTCATATGAAAATAGAAATTATACTAATGATTTCTGAGAGCAATATAGTTTTCTTCAGATTATCCAGTATTTTTTATTCTGATTATTGTGTTAAGAAATTTATTAGAAGTTGAAGAGCTGAGTGGAATATGGGATGTGTTTATATATAAAACAGGATTTCAGATCTGTCTACAGAATAAAGGAAGAATTGTTCTGATTATGATTGAGGCAGTACTGCTTTTGAGGTTTTTTATTTCCATTCTTCTTTTCCTAGATTTATGCCTGACTTTTATGGTTTGAAAAGCATTTTTTTTCTTTTCAGCTGCACTTTTTAAAAGAATAATTTCTTAAAGCCTTGAAGAACTTGTGTTTTGGACATTTACAGTCCATTCAACAGAAGCCAACATAAAATATTTTCTGACTATGCTCTACCTAAAATGGTAAATCCAAACTAATGAGACCTTGAAAGTAAACTGTTCTGTTCTGGCTTACTGGACTAAAGGAGATGAATGAGCAGAAATAAGCAGGCTTTTTTAGCCTGCTGAAGAAAAAGAAAGTAATCTATTTTTTTCAAGATTTGTCATCATGCCTGGTCATATGGTAAACCAGGCTTGCTGAAAGGCTCATGCTTCCGTTGCATTCTTAAGTGGACAGGTATCTGGCAAAGAAATGTGTGGCTTAAAAAAAAAAAATGCTCCACTGATGATATTAATGAAGCCAAAAGAAATTGATGGTTAATCTTATCAAATATACCAACTTCCAGAAGTATAATTAAAATTTAGAAATAGCAACAAGCATGGTGCTGAAGTGCTATACTGTTTCAGTTTGGATTCTTTCGGTGTTTTAATGGATATCTGTATCTCCTTCAACAATTTGCCAATTTGACAGTATGATTGAGTAGTGTAGGAATGTGCAGGGCCAGATGCAGATTTTTTTTCTGAGCACAGTCCCAGTATAATAGTTTGTAGTCTATAAATGTCTTCTGTCCAATGCATCACAGACATGTTTTTTTCAAGCAAGAGGTTTGTGTTTCAAATTTGTATGTTAATTTAAATGCAGTAAGGTGGAATGTCTTGGAGACAGCAGAAACATTTTATCCTTCTCTGATTGTGAAGAGGAGAAAGGAAAGCTTATTATTTAATCAGACGTATTTTTAGCAGGCTTCCATAATTGGCATGAGACCCTCAGTCTAAGTACTTGTTTTATAATGGAGATGAGCTGATCCTTTCATGTTCACTGGTTAGCTGGAACACAATTTCAGTTTACACAAAGCTTTGATACCCTGTCCTTTAGGGGCTAGTGCCTAAACAAGGTCCAACTGTCTAATATTATCAACTCTTATAAGAAATTACGTGCTTGTTTATTGTAATAATTGCAATACACTACATAATTCCACTATTCTGGTTTGAATTTTAAAATTAATTTTATTTCTCTGTTTTAGTGTAGACTCATTAATTTAGTTTAATTTAATTAATTAAATTTAGTTTAGTTTAATTTATAAATCTTGATACATGTCTATCTTGGTGCTGCTTCTCCACACATTGAGTAGATCCAATTACTCCTCTAATAATTTGGTGTAGAGATACCCAAGCTACTGCCCCAATCCAAAGTAATGCATCCATGTAAGCTCACTCTGGTGCCTGGGGTAATCAGAAGGCTTGGTAGCCTGTGGTCACTGCTGCAGTGAGCTACTTAAACTGATCCCAAGATGCAACGTGCTGCTTGCACATTTGGCATTGTGACGAATTGTAGAAATACACTGGCTCCCTCAAACAGCATTTTTTTACCGCTTGTGCCGCAACCCTGTGTAATGTAGAAGTGATCAAAGGTAGTTCAGACGCTCGTTGCCTATTAAGAACGTTCACCTCCATTTTAATATTTAATTCAAGAACATGTAAATATGAAAAGTTTCTCAGTTGTGGTCCAAAATAACTGGTTTTTGATTGAGAATCTGAGCTGTACTCTCTTGAAAAAAAAACCCAAAAAACAAACAAACCATAATGTGTATTTATATTCTAGAAGATTAATCTTGTAAACCAGAAGTTCCATAGGAAACTGTCGTTTCTTGATGCCTGGCTGAAATAAGTGAAGCCCATGGCTGTGTGTTCATTGTGCATTCCTAATAAGAAGCTCCATATTCACTGTCAGACTTAATTAACATGGTTTGAGAAGTGTCTTACAGGTTAGTTTTGAATCAGTGTTCATCTGTCAGCTACTACAGTTGTCTCCTGCTTGTTTCTCAACCTTTTAATCAAAACTAGCTCAGGCAGAGTAATCAGATACTACCGTGGGTGATAGTGACTCAGGAAACCCTCACAAACTTTAAGCCTTCTCAGCTGTTTCAGCAAAGAGTAAGTGAAACATCTGCATCTCCCTTGAGTCTCTGAGACTTTGGAGAAAGAGGCTATTGGACTTCAGCACAGCAATGAATAAAACAAAAGCGCTTGGATCTACTAATGCATAGGACTTTCTGGTTTTGTGGGGGCTTTTTTCTTGTTTGGGACTGTTTTTTTGGAATAAAATGTCACAAAATTTTACTCCAGTTCTCTATGTGGAGTAACACCTGGTTTCTCACTGGACAGCCCCTTTTTCATTGAACCACTTTATTTTTCTACCTAGATATGTGGTTGATAACAGGACAATTATGTGTCCAACTTGAGCAAATACTGTCAGTAGCATTTTTCCTGGCTTAATGTTTCTTAATGTCCTTCATGAGGATATTTGTCTCAGCTTCCCAACTCTGCCCAGCAGGAGACTGAGCAAAATAACTATTTTGAACTAGAAGATGTTTGCTGCCTTCTCTGATAGCTAAGAATTAAGAACTTTTTAGTAGCAAATAACACTCTTTGAGATTTGATATGTCATCTCATTTAGGGTTTTTTATTTTTTTAGGTTTTCCATTAGGTGAAAAAAGTTATGGTATAGATCATAGGGCAAAAATACTTTCAGCCAGATTTGTGTGCTTTAATCTAAAGTAATGCACTAGAAGTAATAAAAGATTAAATGGGCATAAACTTTAATGTCAGATATAGTAGTCATTATGAACTTTCAGGTATTCAGTAATCATTAATTCAGTTCTTGGTTTATTAAAAAATGTAGTTTAATTTGCAATTGGAAAGAAACTTAAGAATTATTTTGTTGTTTGCAAAACTTTTATGTGTGTCAGAGGTGCTATTAAGCATTTTCAAATACAACCTTTTTTGCAAAGCACAGTCATTCTTGTATTTAAAAATTCCTTTTCACAAATAAAATGTGCCACTAAAAATCCTGCATCAAGAGCACTGTACAAGCTATGGATTTATCTGCCTGAGAGCAGACTCCCACTTCCCCTCACTCCCACAAACCCTGGCATGATGCAGTGATATGTTGATTAAAATTTTTTTACTGAAGATTTTGCAAATGACCTTTTTGTGAAAATACCGAGGTAAACTCGCTGAGGACTGATTTAACTGTTCATATTACTCTAGTTTTGAATAATGTCTTGACTAAATATTGTTACCAGGAGTTCCTCTGGGTTTCTCTCATTTCTCTTGTTGAGGGGTAAATAAGTTAACTGAATATTCAATGTAATCAGCTGGTAATCTATTCAGGTAATCATTCGATCATTACAGTCACAGAGGTATTTTGGAAGATGTTGTGTTTATTGTGAGAGAATGTACAGTAAAGAGATGATCAAACAATATTTTTTTGAGCTGATGCACAAAAGGAGTTTTTTTCAGGTGCAGATATTTTCTAGTACATTGTTGTTTAGAAATACAGAGTACCTCTTGAGTGCTCTGAGCTGAAATCAGAGAGCTGACATCAGAGCTAAAATACTTGGGCTTTCAAGACTTAAATAACTAATTCACTTTTAGTGCAATGATTTAATAGATTTTTATAATGTATTGATCTGAACATTAAGTTATACCCCCCCACACACACACATTCCTTTCTTCCATGTTTAAAGTAAATTTTAATGATGAAGAGCTCATGAAGGTACAGCAGAGTTGCATTTTAAACTTTATGTTTAAAAGCAGTTTCTCAGACAGGTAATCCACAGTAGGCAGAACATGCCCATAAGTTTGATATTAAGAAAAAACAGTGTGTTTTCATTATATGATGCAGCTACAGTGTCTTGGAGATGGAAATAGTCACACTGCCAAAAAACCCCAACTTTGAGTGAAACAAACTTGTATTTGATTTCAGTATGTCTCTTGGAATTTCCATAAAATTTAGGAATCTTATTTTTAGAGTGCCATTATTTCCAATTTCTGTATTGTTTTGGGTTTGTTCTTCAAAGAAACATATACATGGTATGATCCATGTATATACATATATGAGTATTCTTATTGATTTATGTGGTTACAAATATAAAATATTCATACCTTAATAGAAACTAAAAACAGTCTTTATTGAGTTAAGTTGTGAATGTGGACACTAGGCTGCAGAAAAGATTGATGGTTTTCTTACCACATATAATAGCCTAACAGGATTTCACAAAACCTTTGTTCACACGCTTAAAAATTACCAGAGCATTTCCTTAAAATAAAGAGCAGATAGTATAACCTTAAACTGCTGCTTCAGAGACATTGTCCTAAATGTTTCTTTAAAAAATACATAGATGTGGGATTTAAGGAGTTTTTGAAATTTTATTTTTATAAATAAGCACTGTAGATGGCAGTTGTATATAGACTGGTATATGTTGTGTTCATTTTTGTTGGGGCTTTTTTAACAAACTTTCCAACATAGAGATTTGAAGTAAGTTTAATTATTAATTACAATTCTATTGTATTTTTTTTGTTTCTGTCTGAAAGTTACCTTAAGGTATATTGAGAAACAGTCACAGTCAGATTTCACCATTTATTTTATAACCTCCTAAGCCTGCACTGTTGCCTTTTCCCGTTAAAAGTCCCTGCCAATTGTCACTATTGTTTCCTTGCCCTCTAGTTTACTGGAGTGAACTCTGCAGCTCACCCATGTTGTGCATCCCCTCTGATGTGCCTGCTTTAGCTGTGTTGTAGTGTTGTTCAGGAGTGAAACCCTTAAAACACAAATCTCATGGCCACGGGGTTCTTGGCAGTGGCTGCTCCACCCAGCAGGTCTGCAGCTTCTGGCAAGCTTTGCTTTACAGTGTGTCATGTAGCCATGGCCCCTGAGCCCTGTGTCCCCGGTGGGGGACTTGATTTCCTACTACGCCAAGGAGCTTCTCCGCTCCTCCACACAACTGAGATCCTGGGAAGAAGAGTTTGAGAGGGGAATGTTTAACCTGGGTACCAGTAATTCATATCATTTATTGAAGAGGTATATTCGTGTTGTATGCTGTGATCACTAATTGAGGAATGTACTGTTATTCTCTTGCAGGTTGCACCCTCCTGGTATTTCTTCCCTACCCCTCCTTTTTCTCAGGCTTGCTAATCCTCAAGAGTGGAATTATTCATGGTCAATGTACTTACTCCTGTATCACCCCAGTAATTTACTACAACTTCTCTGTTCCTTGTTCCCCTTTGATTGGCCTCTCCATGTAGTCATATAGCACATAACACAAAGATGGATTGTATGGCATTCTCTGCTGGGGAAAATCAACACATAGAGCAGGCTCACTGCCAAGATGCTCATAATTAAACTGTTGCTATGGACAGGATTACATCAATGTTTCTATCAATCATTTGCTGCAGTTTTGTGGCTATTTGTATTTGGATTTTTTTGTTTTGTTTTGTTTTATCGTCCTTTTACTTGGTTTTCAGTTGAAGTGTTGTAGCATATAGAGGGATATATAAATAAGAATAATTATTGGAAGATGTAGGGGGGAAAAAAGAAGAGAAGCCAATTCTATCATTCAGAGATTGTGTTTGAAGCCAGTATCTCTGTAAGATGTTCACAGTATTTCAGCTATTAGAAATGGCCAGATAGTCATTTCCATTCAGTGGTCATCATACTGTTGTGCCCTGAGAGTCTGATGCCAAACTGCCATGATGTCATAATGGTATGTGCAGCCAGAGTGTTAGAAGTTTGCCTTAAAATGCTGCAAATTCAATAAAACAGCAGGTGTAATAGAAAAACAGCAACAAAGCAGTTAAACCTTGCACATTTCTTCTGTCCCCCACCCTTTCTTGATTCACGTGCAGTAAGTTGTGAGATGGACTAATGATAGAATAGCATGAAGTACTGTGATGGATTGGAGCAGAGCTTGCTTGCTTGTGCTTCACCTGCTGCTGTATCATTGTTACTGTTATCCCCTATGACAATGATCTTCAGCAATTAATTCCCTTTGGTAGCACTCAAATGTTTGGTGTTGGAGCTAACTAGTGTGCAGTGCATTAAATGTAGCGAGGTGCAGGATTACAGCCAAAATAAGGTAGTCTGAGTGGTAACAAATGATATCGAGTGCAGCTGAGATCACTGTAACGAGATAAACAGTGTGGTATCACAAAATTGTCTCCCAGTTGACAAAACGATCCATATTTTATAGATTGCCTTAAAAATTGAAGGATGGAGTCAATTATAGCCAATTATGATGCTACATTTACTGGAGTAGTTTTTATATCCTTTGGGGAGAAATAAGGAAACGTTCAAGTCAGTCAGAAAAAGCTTTTGCATTTGCTTTCCTGTTTTATCTGAACAGAGTTTTTTTCCCATTTCTTCAGGTGAAAACTGTGTATGAGAGCTGGGACTGTATTATTTTTAGGAAAAAAAGTTTTGTTTTTTCTAAGTTATTTTCACTTCTTCATGTTGCACAAAAAACTGTTGATGAATAATATGGCAAATCGAAGAAGAAAACTGAACATCAGCTCCCCCCCCTGTTATGTTTGGGTTTACTATAAAAGAATTGTAAAGGCAGCCTGGTCATGACAAAGCCTGCTTAGTGCATGGTGACATGTTGAATTTGACTTGTTTCTTTCTCAAAAAGGAGCTTTCATGTAAATGAAAAATGCCAAGTAAATACTGCATATTTTCATCTTCAGTCTGTTAAAGGGAAAATAAAGGAGGGAGACCATGAAATGGTTTGCTGTGACCCACAGTTGCTTTTTAGTGAATAGATGTAAAATGGGATAAAAAAGCAGTGTATTGAAGATGGACACATGTTCTTGAGAGATCTGAGAGGTTGCCTAAATGGCTGAGAGACAAGCATTTTATTTAATGGCATTTACTCTGTCATTCAGATTATCTCCTGCCTCTATTTGGATTCCCAAGAAGCGTATTGAGGAACTGTGCATCCCATCTATCTCGTGCTCTAATACTGACTATGAGGAGTAGTTTCCTTTCCCTAGCAAAGCATGCTGTTGGTAATTAGTGGAAGATTCAGATATATAGGTAGAGGTGTATGGGGAGATGAAAGCCAACAAGTTGTTTGAGTAATGTTTGTAAGTGTTACCCTCCTCCTATGTTCGGGATTTCATTCATCAGCTAACTTCAGAGGGTGACCTAGTACATGTGCCAATGACAAAAGCTACTTGTAACAATTCAGATCATGCTTTCTGTTTTATGAAATGGGATTGTAAAATCCTCTCAAAAATGACATCTGAAATAGCATTAAAACACAATTTCCCTTTGATAAGGTTTTAAGGCACTCATATGAAAAGTGACACTGCTTTGAGTAGCTCTATGTCACCATTATGCAATGTGTTGCACGTAAGTGACATTAATCCATTAGGGGTGTGAGGGTCACTTATTTTTCTGATGAAATCATTAAATACCTTTATTGATTTCTGTTCAATCAGTTGCATTCTGCTCAAATACAGCAATCTTTGGACATGCTAATAGAGCTGTTTCTAATAATGTTTATAAGCCACAGTTTTAATGACAGATATTGCACTCAAAATAAATTATCATGCCTAAGTAAAACACAAAGGAGCTTAGGGAAGCAATAATATTGTGCTGTTTGCAAATTACCTGAGCTTACATTATTGCAAAAAAGAATATTTTGTGACACAGATATTCTAAAATCATTAATTAACCATCGTCAGTACATTCTTTGCTTTTTCTAATTGTACAAAATTAATTTATGTATGTTTGGACTGCTTCTATTGCATAATGGTAAAGCATCTTTTAAAAATCAAATGCAAACCCGGGAACCCTGTCATAGTAAATATAAAATTTGTAGTACTTTTTTTTATGCTGAAGGCTGTTTAAAATTTGGATCATAACAAATGCTGTATGCTGGGATGGCATGTACTTACTGTATTACTAGATTATTTTGTGGGATTATTATTTTATGGGAAGCAATGTGAGTGTATAAAAAACTAGCAGATCAAATACAAGTAAAAGTACCTTCATTTTTTTCATGATGGAACCGATCTCTTAGGAGGAAGTACATGAGACTCAATTAAAT